>BGPR01016179.1:0-13582 GCA_013235015.1 Araneus ventricosus
ATGGGCCAAATAAACCAGGTCTAAGTTTATACGGGTAGGAAAAAAAAACTTCACATTTTTATAATAACTAAGGTTTATTTCGCAAACACAGTATGAAAAAAGGGTACGGACAATTGTAACGTTAATGTTTTCTTCCTGATTCCTGACATCCTTTCTCTGCTACCAACTTTCCTACTTCGATAGACGTCCGCAAAGGTTCATTTCTAAACTGACTAAGGAGTAATTATGGATCTGCCAGGAGAGTTATTTCTTCTCAAACGTGGAAATAATTGCTCCGATCGATAAGTGCTTCCGATTATGGAAATAATTTCATATGCCAATTTTCGAGTGTTTTCAAACCAGGCTGGCAAATATTTCAAGATTCAGACTTCCCAACTTCAAAGAACATTGCCTTCAACTCTGAACAGCAAAGGATCTCGATTATTTTATTGTCGCTTGTTAAAATATCCGCCGCTGTTGGTGGGGGAAATGGTGCATCTATGTAATAAGACTAGTAATTATTGGAGAATGGTGCGGCTCGTTATTAATAATTATGTATAATTAGGATTTTAAAAAAATTAGATAAGATCATTTTTAACAAAATGTTGTTACATAATGTCATTTTTGCCTGGCCGAAAGACATTAGTTGTGGGCCGCCAGTTTGAAACTCTTGTTCTAGATCAGCGGTTCTCAACCTTTTGCACTCGCTTACCCCTTGATTAACCCCTTAAGAGTCGCATTTTTTTCGCTATCTAATAAGATGACCCCTCCTGTTTTGGAAAGGGGCTGTCGTTTTCACTCATCTCAGAAGGCATAGAATACTTGAGATGCTTATGGATTTTTCGTAATTTTTGTGTCAAATTATAAACCTAATTAAAGATTAAATTTTAGTTTAAAAGCCTAAAAATGCGATAATTCGATGCACGTCAGTATGAGGGGCGCGCGAGACTTGAGGAGTTAATCATTTTATTTTCGAGTACCCCCTGCTTTTATATCGCCCATTCCCCCCAAACACAAAATTTTTTATTAATAATGCCAAGGTCTTAGGCCAGCTTAAATGACTCTAATGAACAGAGTAAAATTTGTAGGATTGATTTTTGATTTTATATTTTATTGCTGTAGTGTTTGGCTGCCGTTGGCGATGGTTGATAGGCTGCTTGGCGCAATTCCTTGCTAGTCTAAGGGTTGCTTTCTGTAAACGAGAGAGTTGGAGTGGCGACTTCCGAGAGGTGAGGCGAGATGAGATATTTAGGCCTAGTTGTGGTCGGTATTTTTGAATAGCTCTGGCTTTTAAGGTGCAACGTACCGCACTGTAACTTTTATGTGTGTTGTTCGCCTTGTGTGTGTCGAAGTCTGAATAGAACTATTTTTCTAAAATCTGGTGTCTTCACTTCGAAAAGACAGCAACACTACAATTGCATTGATCAGTCTTTATATTTTCCCGCACCCCCTACTATCATATCTTCCCTCCACATCAGCCATCCTTCTATGCGAAGAAATCTTTATCGATGACGTTAAGGGCTTAGGTTAGCTTAAGAGTAAAATGACTCGAATTAATAACATTTGCTGGACTTATTTTTATCAGTTTTGTAATTATTTCGCATCAACCTATAAGGATAGCTAAAAATTAGACTCCGTAATAATCAACTATTCAATTGGTATAGTTATTAAATACCAGGTATTAACTTGGGGAAACAAAATCCTGTTATTTATTTAATTCTTTATGTTTCCTTGGTCTCCCCTTTGCTCTGTTTTCCCACAAGAACGGACCACCTACGAACTCCTTAAGGCACCGAGGAGAACGAGCGCGATGTTATACAGAGTCATAAAATCCAACCCCGTTTACGTAACCCGGGGGAGTTGAAGGGACCCCACCGAGTTCGGCCGTTGGAAGGCCTCCCAAGTCGTGCCGACATAGGAAACCATTATGTTTTGACCCTTTTCCAATGATGAGATGGAAAAGAGAGCTCAGGCTTGTGGTTGGAGGTTGTGGTCAGCAACCGGACAAATCATTGAGACTTAACCTTTCGGCCACGCCTCATAGGAGCCGGAGGTGAGGGTTTAAGAAGTGAGGAGCGGATTCGAAGAGATTCGAGATCGGAGGATTGATGAAGATTGAAAGTCAGAATCTCGACGCTCGAGTTCTGGACTTGTTTAAGGGCGTTTTGACCCCGTGAAATTTTAGCCAACCTTTTGGTTGGATTATCTGCTTTAGTGAGCTGCAAAAACGCATCATAGCATTCCTTTGGAGAATTGCTGGAAAGGTAGCGAACGTTTGTATACCTCGCTGATAAATACCGACCTCGGTAACTTGCATAACCCTTTGGTGGTTTACTTCGTTTAATTGAGCGTTCTATTACCTCAATTTCCTCTTCCGGCGATCGGAACATACTGAACTCGCCCTAAGTTGAAACCCATTGACTGAACTTTATCAGTTTCCTGAATTGATTGCCTATCGATTGTTTACGAGTGACTCACCCTGATAACTGCGATTAAGTCCAGTTACGAACATTTTGACTCTCGCGATCTCATCCGAAACTTATGCAAATCTCTTGAATGTGTAATCCATGTGTAAATTTATTGTACATATGCCATTACTCCAGAAACGTAATTAAATTTTAATGTGCTGTATTGTTGTATCTTGTTGATCTCTGATCGAACCCTGGTATCACTGGTCTAAGACCTTACACCAACCTTGATTTCGTGTACCCCCAACTAGTCCTTCGTCCTTCGCATACCTCCAAGGGTAAGCGTTACCATAGGTTAGGAACCTCTGCCGTAGTCGATAGGTTTTTGGTTTGCGCGGAGCGGCACGCGAATGACCCACCTCAATGGACGATCTGAAAAATGGAATGGTGTGGAGTGCCGCCATGCCATTCGCGCGGAGCGGAGCGCTCGTGAATGTCCAGCTTAAGAGTGGATATTCATCTTTCACTGACGACCAAAAGCCAGTTATTGGACGCTGCTAAATGAACCGTGTGATTTTAAAAGGGAACTTCTGCAGTCTTGGCTTAATTTATTTTTTTAAATTTGGTTTAAATTTGATGAAGGTAGATAAAACGGAACTTCTGCCATTCACAGCCACGTTGTGGTAAAGCATCAAAGTTTCCGCGTGATGTTAGAAGAGGCCTTTTCTGCAGAAGACACGTTTTAACATCAATTTTGCTGTTCCCCGCTAGATGTGAGGCGTCCTCTTTTAAAATCAAGCGATTCAAATTTTATTTTAATGGATTGCCATAACTCGATCGTCGACTTCTTCCCAAGCACTAAATGTAAATGGATCAGTAGCATTAAATGGGTCCTGAATCCATGCAAAATTAAATTATTGTCTATTATATTGAACCAAAAATGTAAATAAAATTATGAAAAATATATAATATCTCGCGGCGCCCTTGGGAGGAAGTCGAGACGCCCCAGGGGGCCGCCAAGTACAATTTGGGAACCACTAATTTGATGTCAACTGGCATAAATTTATTTAAAAAATTGTTATTGGAAATTGAGGGGGAATAGAGTACCAGCAAATATGGACCAACAATTTGTAGAAAACAGCATAATTATTCAAAATAAGAAAAGTACACTGTTTTGTGTAAAAAAAACAGTTTTGCATTATTTATAAACTATTTTTGTTCTTTTTTGGAGCTTTTTGCCAACACATCTTTCACATCTTCTACAGGAAGGAGTCGCGGTAGCTTCATGGTAGAGGTTCGGTTTCGAGTCCGAAGGATAGCGAGATCAAGGTCCGATTTTACTGAGGGTTCGTCGTGTACAGGCGTCTGGTGCACGTTAAATCCTTCGAGTGAAAAGTTCTCCCTCTGATGTGGTGTGGAGGTTTTGAGAGGGGAGAGAGGACAAACTCTCGAGTTGTCCTTATTGTCGGTTCAAATTTAAGAGGTCTGTCCCAAAAAGGGCGTCGTGCCGTTTCAAACAGAATTATTAAACTAAACTCTACAGCACCTTTTTGAGAATTGAGTCACATTTTGTTCATAGTTTTTTTTAACATTAGCCCGTGAGTCAATAACGGATTGTCACATCAGTGCCTCGTTTCTAAAGGGGTAGGGTAGGGTGTGGTTAAAAGGGTATCAATAATTTGGAAACACCGAAAATTTGTTGACAGAAAAACTTGACAGTTGACCCTTTTTCTCCCACTTTTAAAATCCTCTACAAAATTCAAGTTTTCTTTTTGTTTCACAACTTTTGCTTTTTCAGGTGAAGAGCAGAAAATAAAGTTCGACGTCAAAACAGCCAACGTCCACTTGGAATTTTTTTTCATATAATCTCGACATTAGATATTCATACTTTAGTTTTTTTTTAATATTTTCAATTGTCTGTTCTCTCTTTTATGATAAAAAAATAAGTTTATTAAAAATCAGCGCGTGGGTCATTCAGAAAGCTTTCGTGAATCAGTGTCTGCCCTCGGGTCACAGGTTCGCCATCAATGCATACAGGAAGATGCAAAAGCGCTACAACAAAATGTTTTCTTTAAGACGCGGGACTCCAGACTCCAGTTGCACATTATTGCATGCAACTGGAAATACATTAGGATGCGTGTATATAGCGGAGAAAAATCTGATTGAATAACATTGATTTGTTTGTAAACAAATATTTCATACCTCAATAATCGTAATATTTCCCAAATGCCTCAGAATAAACATCTCTAATCCAAAGACTAACAACGAAAAGACAAAAAAAAAAAAAAAAAAACCGTGCATGTTTATACGTGTCGCAAGGAAAAAAAAAACAAAAAAACACAGAATGACAGGTTTATTTTTTAAACATAAAATAACAATCACAGCGGTAAAATTTGTGTTTTCTTTTTGATATCTTTGGAATCTATTTTCTGATACCGACTTTTATAATTTTGAAGAAACTTTGTTCTTTCTGATTACATTACAAAGTGTGACTATTTCCTAACGTGACTGGCAAATATGTGCAATCTGCATAACAAATGCTGAAAAACAACTCGCTTTCACCAAATACGCAATGATAAAATTAAACGAGTGACAACTTGGAGGCAAATGAATAAAAAGATTTAAAATATCTGTAATATTTTCATTCAATGGGAATGGCAACACTAAAGAAAAAATCATCTTTTCTATACATGGAACCATAAAAGCCTTTAATCAATAAAAAAAAATAGCTGTTTGATTAATTGTCACAAAATCTCCACTAAAACCTTAATTTTGCTTCCTAGTATTTGTACGCAAAATTTGAAGAAAATTAATTTATCATTTTGATTTCTATAGCGTACACATGTTATACGAGTTTCATTTTTATTCATAGAGCTGTTTTCATGATGTCCGGACACAAATTGGATCTGCCAACAGTAAATAAACCCAAAGTACATTAAGGGGTCTATTGTTACTACACAAGTCTCTCTTCTTCCATACACATTGCACGACCCTCTCAAATTCAACAACACAACGACCTGAAAGACTGAACTTTAAAAAAAATATTATATTCTTTTGTTTTAAATGTCCAGTTTTTTGTATCTTTTTATAGAAGTTTTTTTTTCCTTTCTTTTTTTTGCTCTGGCTTTTTCAATAAGTTTCACGCATACCCAACCAATGGACAGGGAGCCGTCCTGGCTCCGAGTTCGGGGTTATGCTGTGGTGTTGTTATGTTATGCTACTACACAAGGCGGAACATCCATTTGCACTTTTCTGTATGGTCATCTTATGATACCAAGATCAGTTTCTAATGCTGTAGTTTGTTGCCATTCTTATTTTAAATATTTTTGTTTTTTCCTTCATTCGTATGAAAACAAATGATTTTTTTTAATACTTCCCCTTTCAAATCTTTCGTTTTAAGAAGATATCTTTTTAACAATAATCAATAAAGTTTTTAATAAACATAAAAAAACACGATAATTCTTTTTTTTTTCCTTCCTCCCTTCGAAGCATCCTGGGATATTCGAAAAGATAACTTTTGTGAGATTTTAACCTCAATTTCTGCCCTTGATGATAACCTCTCAAGAGGTCAATTCCTAGATATTCTGTTGAGAAATACTATGACTAGGAGAATAAACTTTAGCGATATGATCGTAATGACTTTCTTAGAAACCAATAACGGAAAAATTAAAAAAAAACAGTTACAGCTTTTATTCCATCTGTGCGTAATTTGTTAATTATAGTACAGTCGGACCTCTATTTAACGAACCTCTATTTTGCGAACTTTTTCTTGGAACCAAGAGCATTTTGTTAATTTCTTCGTAAAATAACCTCCAAATAGCGAAGTGCATTCTCTATTTAACAAACTTTTTCTTGTGATCCAATATTTTTTTTTCTCCCTATTTCTCAAAATATTTCTAAACATTTCAAACTTATTCTTTCTTTTAACACATTTTATGGTGATCAATGACCTTGAAGCTGGAAAATGTCAAAGTGAAAGTGCTTGAACATCAAAGAAAAAATTTAATTCTTCATGAGGGTGGGTAAAGGCGTGAAGAAAAAGTTTATGACGATGTGGATGAGGCAGTTTTGAAGTGGACAGTGTGAAAATTAAAAACAATACAGCAATGAATTGCGATGAAGACGAAGATGGTGAAAATGGAAATGATCATGATGCAGAAATCAACAAACCTTCGTATGATGAAATGCTAAAATTCACTAATAATTTTAATATAAAATTATTTTTTTAATTGAAAAGACAGTGTATTCCCGGACAATGTTTTGTTTTATTCTTGTTTTCCTTGCAGATTTCTTTTTGATGGGTAAAATATATAAAACAAATAGTTATTAATTTACAAAATAAAGGTGTGATTAATTACTTTTTAATAATATTTAGTGTTTATGAATTTAAAATCTGTTTTGTGTAGTTTAAAGTATTTTAAAAGGTGAATCTCTATTTAAAGAATTTTCCATATAACGAACTTTTTTTCGGGATTTAGCGACTTCGTTAAATAGAGGTCCGACTGTATATCTCTACAATGATAAGCAGTTTTAACAAATATATTTGTTTCAGTGCTTGTCCTCTTTCCTTTTATTTTAATTTTTGATGCACCAATCAACACTTGAACCAACTCTCTGATTATTTCACAGTTAATAGAGCTGTCATGACTTTTTTGTTTGTTTCAGATAATACTTCATAGAACAAATTTAAAATATCTAATTATCCGTATCTGTGTCAGTATAGATCGAAAATATATCGAATTTAAAAAAAAATCGGAAAATATGCAAATATGCACCTATCCATTTAAATAAAGAAGAAAATTCTGTCATCGAATGCTGACAATAAGACTTTATTTCTCAAAATTTAAATTCCAATGACCCCTATTTAGGACAAAATATTCTTGTTCTCGAAAAAAAAAATCAAAAACAATTTTTAAAAACCTCGAATAACCAGAATTTTATGATACAAGAAGAATAAAAATAAGATTGTCCGTTCGAAATCGATTTTATGAGAAAATAAATCTAAAGGGAATGATTAATTGAAACAGTTTCTGGTCGTTAAAACAAATAATTTAAACAACAATAAGAAAAAATAAAATGGTAGGTTTAGTTAACCATATATAATATTCTCCTAGAAAGGTTTTTTTTACATTAAATACTACCCACGCCATTAATCATTCCAAATCTTAAAACAATTCCAAGCTTTCATCGCTTGCGCCATATCACAATTTCACTCGCAAGTCAATATTTGAAATTAGCCAAATCAAACGATAAAATCTCCGCTATCTTTTTATTTTTTATGAGTCAGGGAAGAAAACAGTTTAATGTTTGTTATCACTTTCTTTTCCAATACGAAATCATTGTGATTGGTCAGAAATTAGGTAATTCGTCTTTCAATGTGAAGCCTTGTTTTATTAACGATTGATTGATGGTAACAGGATAAAAGTAACCGTTCGCATTTCAACACAGTTAAAAATGAAAGAAAAGTAAAATAAAAGAACACACAACAGAACACGCATACGATGAAATCGTATTTAGCTTTACTATGAAAAGTACGGTAAAGCTTATTTTTGATGCAATTTGCGACTCATAAATTTAGAATTTAATTCCTGTACGCGTTTATAAATAAAATAACAGGATAGGCAATTTCTAACTAAGTTTTTTGAAAAAAAAAAAAAAAAGAATGTTCGTTTATCTATAATTTTTTACTTTCTCGCATACGAAGTATACAAAGAGAAAGTATTGTAATTGTCAAAAAATTCGAACTCGAGATTTTGACAAATCTTCACGTTTTAGACCTCCCTGAGTCCGAAAAACACAATTTTGGAATTCTGTCTGTCTGTGAACACGATAACTCGAAACCTATTAGAGCTACGGGGATGAAATTTGGTATGTGGTCTTTATACATAATTTGCAGGTTTCTATGAAATTTTGGACAAACTCCGTCCGCGGGAAGTCTATCTGTCTGTATGTCCGTGTTAATGTGAACGCGATAACTCACAAACTTAAATAGCTAGGTGGATAAAATTTGGTATACATTTTTATCATCAGGAATGTAGGTTTGTATGAAATTTTGGACCGAATCCGTCAAAGGGTTGACTGTCTGTCTGTATAATCGCATACTTTTGAAAGCAATAACTTCTCTAAGCCAGCGGGAGTGGTCTCCAATAAACTTTCTCGTATACACTCTGACGACAGGTGGAGAAAAAATAAGCCAAACAGCAGAAAACGCGCCAACTGGTAGCGACATTCTTTTGTGTCATAGTATGACAAAGAAAACCAAATATGCCATTTGAACGCCTTTTTTCTACCGATTGAAACGGAAATTGGACACAGGGAATTCTACAATTAAGATTAGAAGACCACATACCAAATTTCAATTATCTAATGTAAGTTACTAAAAGATTTGCACACATCTAAGCAGCCTTTTAGATTGCCAGCTGTTGTTGAAAATATCATGCACATTGGCAGAGTGCTTAAGAAATTAAAAAAGCATGAAGAACAGAACTGATGAATCAATTGACACTAATTTTGGTTTGTTACTTTATTACTTTAATTTTAACAACTTTCGTTCTGTCAGAGTAAAAATAATGCAAAATCCACTCAGAAAAAAATACATTACGAAATATACAAAATAAAACTAACCGCAAATCAAATATGCAACTCTATTTCGGAGTGAAAGAAAAATTAAAAGATGAACACTCCATCATTAATTCACTTTTATTGGAGAAGAAGTTGGCAGCGAGCCAAGACGGAACGTATTACGGGAAACCGGAACAGCAGTGCCTTTCTTCCACGTCGTACAATGGCGAAGAAATCAAATATGCAAAGTCAACCCGTTGACGGATTTGGCCGAAAATTTTATACGGACCTACATTCATGACGATAAAACTGTGTACCAAATTTTATCCATCTAGCTATTCAAGATTTGAGTTATAGTGTTCGCATGACTTCGGACATACAGACAGACAGACTTCCAGTTGACGGATTTTGTCCAAACTTTGATAGAAACATACAAATTGTGTGTAAAGATCACATACCAAATTCCATCCCCGTAACTCTAATAGTTTTCGAGTTATCGTGTTCACAGACAGATAGACATAATTCCAAAATTGTGTTTTTCGGACTCAGGGAGGTCTAAAACGTGGAGATCCGTCAAAATCTCGAGTTCGAATCTTTTGACGATTACAATACTTTCTCTTTGTATACTTCGTATGCGAGAAAGTAAAAAGGACGATTGCTAGAACGAGTGGCTGAAGAAAATTAGGATAGTCCTAATCCAGGGGTGAGGAACCTGCAGCCCTTTTGAGCTTCTTATGCGGCCTTCCCGGTTATTCACAATTTTCATCGAAATAATTTACTCGTCTGTAATCTCTATCTCTACTAATAATGAAGGTGAATGTGTGTCTGTTTGTCGGTCTTCTACACGGCAGACCGCGGGACTTAGAGCTACGAAATTTGGCACAAACATACTTTGGAGAGTGGGAATGTGCACCTCGGAGCCCTTTTTTGTGAAATTTTAATTAGAATTTTAATTGATTAAAATCAAGCGAAATTTTGGAGTTTTTCCTTAATAACTTTCGAAAATATTAGAGCACAAAAATAATTTTTACACTATTTGAAAGCGGAAGCAACTAACTTTTGAATGATATTAATTAAGTTGAAGTACAATTTTTTTTCTCTAATTTCAATACATTTAAAAAATAATTTTTGGCATACTTTACAATGCTTTTCAGTATTGCAACGCAACTCAAACCGTTTTCATCGTTTAAACAAATATTTAAATGCATGTTTCCTTTCATTTTTGTAATCTGAGATAGGATCCTAATACATTTTGCTTTCATATATTATTTCATCAAGATTTTTGTGAAATCTGTAAACCGAGCTCTCCGAGATGTTGCTTTGCTTACATTAAGAAATATATCCATTAAGCTGAATGGTTATGGTTGCTATGTATTCACTCATTTCTTAGCATACTTTAATCCAGCTAACATGGCGCTGGCCATAAAATGTGCCGCGTCATTTTAATGTTAAAATCAAATGCATATTTTAAAAGAGGAATAAGAAAGTGAAGACAGTGCCGACAACATGGAATTAGAGGTTACATGATATGGTCAGTTATTTGACCCCATTAGGAACATTTATGTAGAAAATGAACGGAAGAGGTCCAAGGTCACTAATAGAACATGGGTTAATTATCTACCACAATCTGAAGTTTAAAATTACGTTGTTAAGAGAACCATGGATGTAAAATGATGCAAGATTCGATTGAAATCATATTCCCGGCGAACAAACTGGTCGGCGAAGGCGGCTAGCATAATAATACGTAATTCCACAGTTAACACTTTACCGACCGGCCGTCGATTAATCGACGTTTTGTTCTCAGCGCATACCGACCGGCCGTCGATTATTCGACGTTTGCTCCCCAGCGAGTCTAGGCCGAAACCGAGCCGGTGTCTCGGACGATCTGCAGCTGAGCGGGCGGTGAAAGGGCATAGTATGTTCGAACCGCTACCGGTCGGTAAAGTGTTAAGGTGAGAGGCGTCTGTACCACTGAGTTCTTGCTCGTAATGAATAGTCTTTTCTTTAGTTTAGATAGAAGGAGGCTCTTTGTATGCACGCTATCTAACAGTAGCTTTCCCAGACGTGGTCGCCTTTGCCGATGGGTCCTGCTGTCTACCGATCGGAAGCGGTTGGTAACTCAATGGAAGATTCTGCCACGGAATTCTAGGATTGCTTCAGATTTTACGACTATAAATGGTGACTAGACGCAGTGGCGGATTTTGACAATATGAGATCACAGGCACCAAAGGATTTTGAGGCCACTCTCCCACCCAATGGCATAAATTCGCCATCGACTTCGCACTGCGATGTATGTCGGATAGATTTTGAGGCTCCCAAGGTCTCGAGGCACGAGGCGAGCGCCTCTAGCACCTGTGCGAAAAACCGCCACTGACTAGACGTGGATGAACGCGAAAAAGACGAATGTCCTGTGGACGCTCAGCCGCAAGATTTTCTGGTCGCAATATCTTTTTAATTCTTCGCATACGAAGTATACAAAGAGAAAGTTTTGTAATCGTCAAAAAATTCGAACTCGAGATTTTGACGAATCTCCTCGTTTTAGACCTCCCTGAGTCCGAAAATACAATTTTGTAATTATGTCTGTCTGTCTGTGAACACGATAACTCGAAAATTATTAGAGATAAAGGGATGAAATTTGGTATGTGGTTTTTAAACATAATTTGTAGGTTTCTATCAAGTGTTGGACAAAATTCGTCTACGGGAAGTCTGTCTGTCTGTCCGCGGTCATGTGAACACTAAAACTCAAAAACTGGAATAGCTAGATGGATAAAATTTGGTACACTGTTTTATCATCATGAATGTAGGTCCGTATCAAATTTTGGACCAGATCCGTCGAAGGGTGGATGATCTGTCGGACTGTATAATCGCATACTTGTAAAAATTATATCTCCTAAACCCTTTGGCTTAGATAAATAAAAATTGGTACGACGGTTGCTAATATTAATTATAGATCTGTGCCCAAATTTCGTTTCAATCGGTTAAAAAAACGCGTTCAAATTGTACAATTAATTTTTCTAATCCGATTCTCCATGCGCATGCGTACTGGTAGCAATCTCCGTGCGAGCGGAAGCTATGGAGCGAATTACTTCACTTTGTCCTTGAGCCGGCAAGAGTGGCGTTTTAATCGATACGCGTCTCTTTGAATTTGATTCTTTACCAAAATATTTTACAATCATTATAATCTACAATTAAAAACCTTCTGATAGCCATTGGATTCTGGGTTACAGTAGGTTGGAATTTTTTATCCACGCGGTTGGGGGGAAGGGACAGAACCTTTTGGGGGAAGTATACGAGAAAGTTTAGGGGAGAACAGTGGCGAATCCAGGGGGGGGGGGGGCGAACGGGCTCCCCCCCCTCCCCCAGAGCCAAGCTAGAATTCTTGATTTTATTTAACATCATTACAACCTGTTTTTTCTTAATTTATCTCTTTTAAAAAAATAATAAAATCGTTTCAACATTACTTTCTGGCTTGACTAGCTCGAAAATTTTGCTACTTTTGTAGTCATTCCACTTGTACTTGTAGCATCGACGCGGTCGAAGATATTTTTTGGCTAGTTATTTCATTGTAATTTTTATTAAATTATCGAAAGTATTGTATTGTTCTTTGTGATTCTTATTGTCAGGTGAGTAAAGTCTGTAAAGTTAAAGAGTTTTGGTTTACTTTAGCCTTCAGATTTTACCTTCATCACGACAATACAAAATTTTTATGACCTCCCCCCCCCCCCCCCAGACCCGAATCCTAGATTCGCTACTGGGGGAGAACACTCCCGCTGGTTATATATTGAACCCGTACATGGGAACTGTAAATAAAATCCCTGTATGTTCTTTTAAATAGATATTTGTCATAGATTCAGTAGTTGAGCATATTAAATCATTCCCACGCTACCTGAATACGCCATAAGGGCAATCGATGTAAAAATAAATCCATATCTTTTGTTTATTGACTTGGATTGCGTATTTTAAACGCGTTTTGAAGTGCTAATCGATACGAATAGCTCACTTTCGCTGGCGCAATGCCTACTTCAAAGTTTAGCGAGTCAAACTTTGGATTAGGCATTTTAAAGTCCAAGGTTCAGTCAACTGTTTAAATAAACAAGACACCAATTGACATTCTTCAAAATCTTGCTAACAAACTAAATGAAAAAATATCCTTATACATTATTAAGATAATTTTTGTTTCAAAACATTTTTAATATCTAACTCTCATAAGCAACATCGAAGAGGGGGGGGGGGGAATAATGCATTCACCTCGTAAAATCTGAAGTTTCGAGAATTTAGGCATGATTGAATATTTTGAGACGTTGGATCGAAAATGCAAGTTACATGAGCTTGAATTGATCTTGCCATTGGTCCAGATTTATCGAAGATTTTGGCAATGTGCAGAAAATATTTTAAGGTCGGAAAAACAAACAAAAATAAACGAACTATAAGATATTCTGAGATTCTCGATATAATTTAAAATAATTTTAAATCAATTTTTTAAATAAAAATCTTTTATCCTAATTTTAGGACAGCTTTAGACTCATAAATATTGAAGATGCCGAGAAGAGATTTATGTGTACCACACCAAATAATAAAAAAACGTTTGTTAGATTTTGGAAAAATCAGCGGGAGTGGTCTTCCTTAAATTTTCT
>BGPR01016179.1:13682-35106 GCA_013235015.1 Araneus ventricosus
GGGGAAAATGCGCCGTTTTCTTTCTTTTTTTACGTTGTAGAATGGTGAAAAAAACGAATATGCTATTTGAACGCCTTTTTTTCAACCGATTGAAACCAAAATTGGACACAGATATATAATTAAGATAAGAAGACTACATATCAGATTTCATTTATCTAAGTCATTGCATTTAGGAGTACAGAGGACTTCTTCCGTTTCTTGCCTCCAGAAGACTTCCTGCGCTTTTTTGCCGCCTCCAGAAGACTTTTTGCGTCTTTTGCACTCGGCCACTTTTCCGGTATCGCCAAGATTTTTGAGGATGTGTCGGTCCATGGCCATCTTCGTAATTGGCTTGATGACTGTATCCAAGGCTTGGCAATCGATTCCATGCTGGCTGGCGAGATATTTCTTGAGGTTTTTCACCAAGCAGCCGTTGAGCTTTTGGAGATGCAGGATGGCTTGCAAAACGACGTTACCATTCGTTGCTGGTCTTTGCAGAGGAAGAGTAGCAACAGCAGGGCTTGCAAAATTTTGATCCATTTTGTTTTAAATTCGATTCTACTTTGGATTAGATTTATAGATTTGGTCTGGGAAAAAAATCAAACTCGCAACTTCAGAGAAAAAATTTTGGACTGAAATTATTTCAAAGAATTTTTATGTAATCTGCGCACCATCCCGTGTTGCGGGATGATACGATTTGCAGATTTCACCAATCAAAATCGCAGTCTGTTATGAATTTGAAAAATCAGCCAATAATGTTGGTGAATTTTCAAATTAGTTACTTGAATTGAAGCAGCGGCATTTGTTGATGTGTTACAATGATCACATTAATGAGAATATTTATTTGTTATCTATATATTTTTAGAAACCTACATTCCAGATACTTTATATTTCCTTTATAGGGGGCACCTCGAGTACGAGGATGGGTAGTAGGGTAATTGGCGTATAAGTAAGCAGATTCCCTTAGCGGTACAATAATGGTGTTGAGACAACGGTCCCATCACCGTTGACGTGGTGTTCTCCTTTGTGAGAGCTTCACGCATGAGTTTCACGTAATGGGATCTATTTTGGTTCTCAGCTTCTGTGTTATTATTGAAGACACTTCGGCCAATCAGTTTCAATGGATGTCCATGTCTACGTAACGGAGCGGCTCCTTCCGGCTATATTAAAGGCTATTAAATGCAAGTAATATGTATCAATTTTATGCGATGCTTGATACTTCAAAAACCATCATTATTATAAACACTTTTGCCTAAATAAGACCGACAATTTAATACATATTTATTTTCTAAGCAAAATTATGCTCACAAATTAAAATACTCGTCAGTATATTCTACTGCATAATTTCATTCCTTTCAAAATAATATATTTTTAAATTTAAGTCAAAGGTTCGAGTTGCAAAGCTTATCCTAAAACAACTGTCAGTAGCAATCGTATTTTCCAGCAACGTTATGTGGTAACCCGACAACGATCCCGCTAGTTTACTATATTATCAATTAGTTAATTGTTATCTATTAGTTAACTATACAGCGTGCCCCAAAACGTCGTTTACAAATTTTAAGGGTAAGTCGTAGGACTGGCGTTAGAGTCTGCCCGACCTGCTGTATCGGGGGGAAGGGTGTAATAAAATTGGTCTCAAATTTTCGTCAGATCTTTATTTATCTACTAGTTGAATATCCTGTCGCGTGAACGGGATACAAAAATTTTCCCAGACGGCGGGTGCACAGCATCACCGACGGAGGGGGCTTGGCCCACCCCTAATGCAGACCGACAGACAGTCAACCCTTCGACGGATTTAGTCCAAAATTTGATACGGACCTACATTCCTGATGATAAAAATGCGTACCAAATTTTATCTATCTATTTAAGTTTTAGAGTTATCATGTTCACATGTATGCGGCCAGAGAGACTTTCCGTGGACGGATTTCGACCAAAATTTGATTTAAAAAATCCCTACAAATTATGTATAAAGATAACATACCAAATTTCATCCCTCCAGCTCAAAACGTTTCGAGGTTATCGTTTCACAGACAGACATAATTCCAAAATTGTGTTTTTTGGACTCGGGAAGGTCTAAAACGTGGATATTCATCAAAATCTCGAGTTCGAATTTTTTGACGATTACAATACTTTTCCTTTGTATATTTCGTATACGAGAAAGTAAAAAGCAAGAACATGCAAGCCAATGTTTTTTTAAAAATCTTTTAAATTTTTTTTCAAACCAGAAATCCTTAACATGGAAAAACGAGAAAAACTAATAATTTAAGTCAATGCACTTCTCAGTATTTATACTCTGATCTCTTGTAAATCAGCTTTTCTTTTATATATATTTTTTCCACTCCCACTTCTGCATTTCGCTTTCTCATCTCTGATCCAAGGTCAGAATACTATTCCAAATGATTGTGTGAAGATCTTCCATCAAAAAATGTCTCGTCTGCGTCTCGATTCGGGTTCGTTGTCCGTCGGAATCAGTGAACTTGAAAAATCCAGACGGATTTAAACACACACCGCCAGAACAAACAAAAGCAAAAGAATAAACAAGAAACAAAAAAAAGCACCCAAAACTGCTTTTTTTTACTTTTCTTATAAAGAAGGATAATCGTTTCGCAAATAAAAGAATTATGCCTGAATAAAGTTCACTTTCCGTTGCCAACGCCGTGCTGCGAAAGTACTGGCATCAGTGAATTCAAAATTTCTAATTTTATGAAACGAGCTGTTACAGTTTTAGAGCACATTTTACAAATAATTATAATAATGACTTCAATAATGGCTATAAAGTGAACCACTTTTTTTGGTAGTATAAGAAAAGAACACGGAACATTGTAATGATCCTATGATTCCTACTTAATAAATCGTTTGGCACGAAAGAATGTGTTCATTTGAAGTCAGAATTTGTGTTTGTTTTATCCAGATGCAGGAACCGAAATTATGCAAACATTTTAAGCAAGTTTTCCTTGAACGTTTCCCCCCCCCATTAATTGGAAATATCTCGGACTATTGTTTCGTGAAAAAATTTTTCAATGACCTTTAAATTCCATTTGTATTACTCTTCTACTTCCTGTTCGATTTCATCCAGCTAATAATTTCATTCTTATTCTAAAAAAACAAACAAACTGTTCTTTGATAGAGTGTTGCCAAATCTGCATTAAAAATATAAGTATTTAAACATTTTTAAATAATGAATGATTTTTATAAACTACTGACAGAAAGAATGAAATAATTAAAGAACAACAAAGAAGAAATAAAAAAGCCATTCTGCAGAATATCTCCATTTCATCCAATTTGAGCCCGTTTCCTCTTCTTGTAATGACGGATGAAATTTAGTTTATCAGTTAATCGTTCAACTTTCTTTGTCTGCAATTTTTATGAGTTTTAATTATTTATGAGAAACTGAATCAAAACGATAAGGAAATAGTGACGTTTGTAGGGTTCAAGTAAACAATTTAGGGGGGGGGGTGCGGGGACATTGATACACTTTTTTTGGAAAGCTAAAAAATGATTTTACCAACGGTAATAATTAGAACTAATGCACTACTTTTATACATTTGTTAATTTAATATAGTATTTCAGACTAGTTTTGGTCATAAATGAAATAATAAAATATTTATTACACTTTTTTCCTAAAAATAGATTTGTATCAATCTGCCCCATACTAGGGTACATTGGTACACACTAAGGGTGTTGTAATTTATGCGAATTGCGCACCGATCCATTTCTGCTTAACCTAAACCAGTGGTGGCGAACCTATGACCCTCGGGGCCAGATACTGACCCACGAAGGCTTTTTAAATGACCCACGTAATGACTTTTATAAATTTATCTTTATGTTATAAAAGAGAGAACAAACAATCGAAAATATTAAAAAATCAAAGTATGAATATCTAATGTCTAATTTATAAAAAAAATATCTCCGAGTGGACGTTGGCTAACTGATTTGCTATCGTATCACTGCACCTGGTGCGGTAATTCATGGTATCACCCCATTGATATTAATTTTTTGATGACGGCCTTGACTCTTAGCTCTTCATTCTCAAAAGTAAAAGTTGTAAAATAAAAATAAAAAGTAATTTTCTTAGAGGATTTTAAAAGTGAAAAAAAAAAAATGGTCAAACGTCAAATTTTTCTGTAAACAATTTTTTGGTGTTTTGAAATTATTGGTACCCTTTTTTACCACACCCTTCTCCCCCTTTCCAAGTGACGCCACTGATTTAGTGTTCCACGGGCTAGTATTGAAAAAACAAGGAACAAAATTTGACCCACTTCTCAAAAAGCTTCGCCGTCACTAACCTAAACTTCGCCTTTTTTTAAAATTAGCAACGAATAATTTAATTATTAGTTAAAGAAAATAACAGTTATATTTATGATATGATGTAAGTAAATTTTAGCAAAGAAATTGTAGCTAAGGGATTATTAACTTTTAATTAATTTTAATTAAAAGTTAAAATTCAGGTATCGTCCTCGCCATCTGGCCACGATGGCACGTCCCAAAATAACACTCGTATTGCTTCAAAACGAGACGTTAATATAAATAAACTAAACCAAAATTGGTTTAAAAGAATTGTTATTAATCTATAGGGAGGCAACCGACCATACGAAGATGATATATAATTATGTATTATATGATTATGCATATCATTTTGAAATTCAGTGCGAACACATTTGAAATAATGTTGTTAAATAGTGATGATTAAAATATAACTGAAATTGCCAAGTATTAGTAATAACCGGTAGAATAAATCAATTTGGAATATTCATTTATAAATTTGTTACAATTTTTTTTCTCATAAGTGATTTATTTATGTATTTAAACTTTCGATACTTCGTCCTGTTTTAAGAATTTATGATTTGAAATATTTTTTGAAAATAGCCATGTCCTTTACAAATGTGTTCCGTTTAAATAAACAGCAAACGATAATACTGATTTTTAAATTTGGCATGAAATCTCATCTCTTCACATGTAATTTATTTATGTGTTTAAACTGTTTATATATCGCTCTTCTTTAAGAATTCATGATTTGGAATACTTTCCGAAAAGCATGTCTTTTACAAATATCTTCCGTTTATAAACAACAAAAGGGTAACAAACAACAAATTCCATTAAATAACAAGCGGTGCTTTTTTGTAAATTTTTCCAAAGAGATCCGTTAAGTTATTTAATTAAGTCATTGCGAAAAATTTCACTTATTTTCCAGGTAAACTGGAGACGTATTCTAAAAACGGAAGTTTTCTTTCCCGTCTCGAAGGAGGAAAATAAACAAATAATTTCTTCTGAATCAAACTCGGGCAGACAAATTATTTCATTTTCATTCCCACAACACGTGTATTAAACGGCGCCGCATTAAAAGAAAATAAAAAAATGCATCCGCATGTATGACGGGCGAACACATTTATAAAAAGAAAAACCTGCGTTCCAAAGACGTCTATGAATATTTCGCTTTTCCTGTTATTATCCATGCACGTAAATTAGCAGTTGTCAAACAAAACAAAAAGAAAATATATTTTTTCCCCAATATTCTATTTTTTTTGTTTTGTTTTGATGTACCGTATTTAATGCTATGCGCTACCTATCGGCGACACTTTGACGTCAGGGGAGGCGTCATTTCGCGGTACATATTTTCACATCAATAGCCTTCTCGTCTGCGTCGTGACGTCACAAACCCTATATATCCTCGACCTCAACCCGCGTTCATCTTTTGTTTCATTCTTTCATTCAAACCTGAACTCTCGGCTGTACGTTGAAGCGTTCCTGTCATACTGTCGTGTGTACTCTACAATCAATGCGTAAGTTCAAATTTTTTCTCTCCTCCTACCAGCTGTAAAGAACATTTTATTGTACGATCATCTGCGCTTGTATATGTCGAGAATGTTTAGGAACGATTGTGTTCTTTTAGAATTGCGGTAGAAACGATGTGAAGTTCATCCCAAGATGTCGATGTCACGATTGTTTAACGATGTTTGTTTTGACAAGTCATCAGCCCGTACACGTGATGTCCGTATCTGAGAAACAGTTCATGAAGTTATTCTTAAAATATTTTTTTAAAATAATCTTTTGTTAAAATTTAATCTGTATACTTTGTTTTCTTTAGTCGTGTTTTAAAATTATTTTTATGCGTTCGTTGTTAGTTCTTTCTGGTGGTATTCCGACTATAAATTATCTGTTTAATTTATTTTACGACAAAGTTATTAAAAAATAAAAATTACTAACTTCTCATTGTGAAACACGAATAGAATATGTCGGATGTGCTATTCGAGTTAATTTTTTTTTGTACTTGATTTAAGATTTTTTTCTCACTTTAAAATAAATGTAAAATACGTTGCGATCTGATAACGGGCAATAAAACCTTTTTTAGATTTTTCCTTAGGTATGGAAGTTTATTTAATTGATAAATATGAATCGGGAAAATCATTATTGTTTATATTTTATGAGATTTATTTCATTGATAGAATATTTCTTGCTTTGTACAGCACAGATTCTAGTTAAGTTTAAGTAATTTGTAACCTTGATTGTAAAACTGATCGAGAAGCTTTATTTTTTGTCTTTGTATTAGTTTTGATAATTAAACTATTATTGAATTTCTGTGAGCTTTTCTTTAAGTATTCATAAATATTGCATGAAAACATTCTAAAATGTAATATGGTAAATTTCTAACCGAGTTTAACAAAAAGTAAATATGAGTTTATTTATTTTTCAGTCTCATTTTTAACCGATTAATTAAGATTATAAAAGAGTAAATTATTTAGACTAAAGGAAGATTTTTTATTTGTATTGGTATTAAGTTAGTGTCAAAGTTTCAATCTAAGGTAGAAATTAACTATTTTATATTTGGATACTAAATAATTAAATGTATTTTGTTTTTCCAAAGTTGTATTTTCATAAAAAGAGTACATAGAAATAAATTGCTTATGCAATATTGAATAGTATATGACTTTTCTTTCTTGTTGCAATTTAATACAATTTGAAAATTTTGTCTGAATTAATTTTTGTTGTTGCCTCAATATCTTCCTTATAACTGAGTAAGTGAAATTCTTCTCTGTTATCACTGATTATAAATCTGTGAATCAAATGAAAAACATATTGTTTCATATTCAAAATTTAAATTTCGTACTTATTTAAATTTTAATATGTTTTGAATATATTACTTTGTTTTAATTTAAAAATATCTAGAAAAAAAAAAGGTATGTTTAGTAAGTAATGGTTAAATTAAAGTTTTAAAAAAATCTAAATGAATAAAAATGAACAGAGGAAATGTCAAAAAGTGTAACATTTTGTATTTCTTCAATTCATCTGAATTATAGCATAATTCTATCTCGATGAAATACAAAAATAAGCTTAAGAAATCTGCATGGATTTCATATTTTACAGAGTAACGTAAATTCAACTGAATAAATTGAGTATAATGTGCCATCTTTAATATGCACTTTATACTTGATTTATTCAGTTGGAATAGGGCTTATATATTTTATTAAATTTTTATGCTTAATAAGTTTTATCTAAAAAAAAAGATTGTTCAAGCATAACTTCTTTTAAGATTTAGTTTTCACAGCCTCATTTCCATCAAGTTTTTTTCTACTATGTCTAACAATAAGTCAGTAAATAAGAAAAGGAAACAGTGATTAATGATAACTAAACAATTAAAAATAATTTCAAATAATCTATTTAATGCCTACAAATGTTGAAGAGTCTGAAAGAAAAGCCCTTTGAGAAATTTAGCAACCACAGTTTTTTCCATGAACCCAAATGGTTTACGAAGCAATGCCTTAGATATTATTATATAGCCTTTTTTTCAGATAATGTAGATTGATCTTTTTTAAAGATTTTGGTTGGACCTTTTTCAGCCTTTTTTTAATTAATAATACATTCAACATTTCAACTCTCTATTAAAAAAGCCAAATTAATAGCAAATCTTTAAAATATTGCTTGGCTCTTTTAATTACCATTGTGTAAAAGTAAATTTAGAATAGTAAATAATCAAATTATGCTTTATAAATGAAAATTTCAAAACATTTAGATCCTGCTTTTAGTGTACATTTAAATTTTTTCCCTATAGGTCAAAGCCTTTTTTAGGCAAAATTGTATTATTGTCTGGAAGATAAAAAATACCCTGCATTTTAAGTATTTGCAAAGGGTATACTTATCAATGAAGTTTAAATTGTATGTAATTTTTCTAAAAAGATTACTTTATTAAAAAAAACAACCATCTAAGGTTTTTTACAATAATTTTAAATATTTTTTATGACAGATTTAAAGTTTCTAAAACTGTGAATTTTATGGTTCTTGTTAATTGTGTTCAAAACATCTCGATGTATATTTTTGATAAAAGAAGTAAAAATATCTGTACATTCTTGATGATTTAAGTTAAAAACATTTTTGATGTATTAAACAACATTATTATAATTCCTGTGTACTTAGTATGCTAGTTTTTTATTATAAGGTGTAGAATTATAAATAATTGTTTTAAGTCTATATGATATGTTTTAAAGATATTAGTATCCATTGATATCCCCACCCACTTTTTTCCCACTGATTTTTTTAGCTAAAAAATTGCTGCAGTTTTAAAAAAAATACTTATTAAAGAAAGTTTTTCATATCAGAGTTTTTATTGAGTGAATATCGGATCTAATGCACTTGCAGAAAGAAAGATTACGATTAGTCTTTATTTTAATGGGGTCAATTCACGTGACTTTATAATTACAAAATAAACGTATAATTACGAAATGGACGTTATTATTACGAAATGAACACCTGCGTCATTGATAATTTAATTGCACTAATTTTATGCGCTTCCTTCCAGCAAGATGCGCTGTGATTTCAAAGATGATATTGGCTCGGCGCACATGACGTGTGTCACATGATCATGAATCGACTCCATTGTGAGTTTTTTTTTCTGATTAGGATTAATTAAATTTTTTCTTCGGAAACGAACTACTTACGGTCATTCCTATTGATTATATGTCGCAATTTTTCTCATACTGATAAAATATTAAACGAATAGGCTTAAAAAGATAACTTCCATTTTTAATCTTCCCCCCACAATTGTTTTCAATGTTTAGACAACTGATAATTGAATAAATTATTAAAAAAAAAAGAAAGCTGGTAATATTGTATCGTCTGTTAACAGTCAAAAAGAATAGCTTCTTCCTTTATCACAAGTTGTGTAAAATTGAAAGCACGCGAAAGTTCTCGCGATGTTGCATAATACGAGCAACGGCAGCTTTCTGTGTCAATAAAATGTGTTGCGATAGCTTTCGGGAAAGAATCTATCTAGCTGGACTTGTTGCTGAGGTTGTAAAGATTTATGTCTTCAAAAATCGTGTGCGATATATCCAGCCTTACGGGTTTTGATAAAACCATTCATTGCATTTAGATATGAATTTTTTATCTAAGCAATAATAATAGATCTGCATTAAAGTGGAAATATTTGCTGAGCGAGCAGTCAAAAAATTAAAGTGAAAGTGCAATTTTTTTCAGCCTAAGATAATTTCCGATTTCGATTTTATTATGTGAGAAATATCCGTCAAAATAGACGGACACTAAATGAATGGGTTTCAATCGAACATTAAAAGATTTTTCGTCCTAATTTTTCCGCAAAAGAAAATTTAAAAACCTTTATTGATATTAGTGAGAAATGTTAGAGGCGAACTGCCTGTAATGTAAACAGAATTCAACAATCGTCGTGCGATAATTCAATCATAGACGTGATTCCTATTTATTGCGAATCTTAAGTCCCTACATCAGTGTTTCCCAACTGTATTGCTGCCAAGCCCGAAAATTCTTATGCTTCATATGTAACATACATAATTTTTAATATTCAAAAACTGAATTGTTCACTGAAGAAACTTAAATAACAGGCTTTAAGAAGAAGGAAATTGTTGAGAAACACAGTGAGTAAATTTCCAACGAGTCAAGTTTTCAATTAAAAAAAAATGGCAATTTTCACCTGATGCTTTTTTTTTTTATTTTCTCGTATGCGAAGTTTAAAAAAGTTATTTCAGTCGGTAGAACATTGGACCTCAAGATTCTGATGATCTCCATTTTTAGATCTCCCCGAGCCCAATCACTTTTGGAATCGAGTCTGTCTGCGAACAAACGAGTTATTATGATGACATTTCGTATACGGTCTTGACTCAAAAATTGTAGATTTATGTCAAATTTAGGACGAAATTCATCTCCGGAAAGGCTGTCCGTCCATATATATGTAATAATTTAACATTTTCCTAATTTTAAAAACGCTTCTTAAAATTTCATTCGTAAAATTATTTCTACTTAAGCTCTAGTACACGAATAACTGTCACTGTAACTCGCTGAGATCCAGTTTCAACAGCTCTAAAGCGTTCGGGTATTTCCTGTTTCTAAAATACTATTTAAGCTCGCTGCGATGTTGCAACTCTCTTTTGTAATCCATGTAACTGACTCTGAAAGACGTGCCGCCTTCGAGCGCACTTTTCGAACAATGGCTGTGGCTTCGATTTCCTTAAATATCACCTGAAATGTTAAAAACGCCTATCAAGATAGAAATATGAAGACGTCTAAATAAAAGATTTTTTAGTGCAACGACTGCTACCTTCTTAAGCCTGCTGTTTCATCTCAAATAAAGAATGATCTTTCATATGTGTGAACACGACAACTCAAAAACTTTCCGAACTAGATGAATGAAATTTAGTACGAGGTCTTCAGACCAAAATTGTAGATACGTATCATATTTTAGACGTAATTGATCGATGGAAAGAGGTCCAAAATGAATATGGATTGTCTTCACTGTCCGACGAAGCTAAACACAAAACGCGCCATATTTGTGGAAATAGATGGGAAAGTTGATGGCCGAACACTGCCGCAGGTTTTTTAGTCATTCGTTACATCATGTTCAGAATTGCGTACCATCGGTACATGGCGTTCCTGTACATACTCAATGTCTTTTTTTCCTTCCTATACAATGTTTACATGGATACTTGAATTCTAACCATTGGTGATGCATTTCGAAAATGAATATTATTTTCTCCAAGTAAGCAGTTTGAAGTAGCTGTTTGTTTTTTTCCCAACCTGCTACTAGTTTATTCTTTTCCACCTACCATACCATTTGGAGGGGATTGTAAATTTATGAAATGTGCTTGAAGATCGAATATAACTTGTGGATGTGCATTTACCGTATGGGTCGCGAAGTTTTTAAGTAATTAGATATTCACTAAAAACGCGTCTTTCTATGGAACCTTTAATTTACGATCCGATGGAACATATTTGCCTTTGTTATTTGTCTTGGAATTGCAGTATTTTGCTGGAACATAAACTGATGGTTATTCAATTCTAATCACTCTTGCAATGATTTCTTATGTTATGGCTATATATAATATAAATAAATTTTTGAAAGTTTGAATTGAAAAAAAAAAAAAAATGGTAGAAAGGGAAAGCTTTGGTGTAGGAAGTTCGGCGCTATTTTCACAACTTCCTAAAAAGAAAATAACTTCTGAGAAATACTACAAATTGATACTCATTATAGTCCTTTCTATAGAACTACGCTGTGAGGTCCACATCATTAAAAAGTTGAGAGACAACGAGGTTGTTGAACCGTGTTTTTATCTGTGGTATATCTTGGATAACAGGCGCGTTTCTCTACAAGTCGCCGACCAATTACTGGAGTAGTTTACTTTGATTTCGAGATAACAGAATGGAAAAAAAAAATCACCGAATTCGAATGGTGAAAATACTGAATTTATCTAGAAAAGTACGTAGTGTTTTCGTAAAGCTTCTTAAGCCTGTAATTTCGCATAATTTTTTTCCCCTCTGGAAATAATTGCAAAAAGTGTGTGGCAAAACCTGTAGGGGGTAACCACTTTTTATATGTAAAAGTTAGGACGTTCCCATGCAGCTGAATAAACTGGAGAAATTATTACTCTAGGAAAATATTGTCGTTGAATTTCCCTTGTATGTGTGGTATAGACATGTAATCTAACCTGATTTTGTAATATAATGGAACCTGTTTAACTCGAACTTCCTGGAGTCGTTTACAAATCGAGATTTTGGAAAAGTGTGCCATAAACTAGAACTCGGATGTTTATATCCACTACGGCAATATTTGGATTTGAGTTACAGTGGCGTAGCTAGAGGGGGCGGTGCGCCCCTGGCGGCACTTCTAAAGGGTCGGCAAAATAAGACGTGCAAGAAAACAGTTTTATAACTAAGAGCGGTAGCGGCATTAGCTGAATCATTGTTTATATAAAAAAATATCTAATGTAATTTGTATTTTTTGCCTTTTTCGGTAAATTGCCGATATTTGAAAGACAGACTGGTGTGGTGGACGCGCATTTTCGCGACCTATCTGCAGAGATCGAGAGATTTATGCAGTGGTGGCTCGTGCTAAATCACAGTGGAGGGGGTGCTGTAACGTAAAGGTCTACACTGCATACTAATGATTTCTGCATAAGTTAGAATCTTTTTAATTAATTTTCAATAGTTTAATACTCAGTTGATAAAAATTATTAGTAGATTTTCGACTTCAAATTATTTTTATAAAGAAATTTTAATTTAGAAATAACTAATACAATAATTAAGAATTTCTTTAATGATTTTTCACAGTTATTTTTGCTAAGTCTCTTATTCTCATTTATAAGAATTGAGAGAATCGACTGAACGTGAAAAAAATTCATTGAAAGCTGGTTGAAATAAAAACATATGGGTATTCAAAACTACTTGAAATGGCTCTTCTGGTTTTATTTCGAGCGAAATGAACACTAACGTTTTCCACAGTAGTGGTATGGCCATCAAATGACATGAAAACGCTAGCAGACAGACAAACAAACAGAATATCTTTGGAGGGTTTCGCCCGAAATTGACTAGATTCACAAATTTGGTGTTGGAGATCTCATCCCACTTTTCATTTCTCTAGCTGTTTCTGTTTCAGAATTATAAAGATCATATGCAACGGGGGAAAAAATCATTCAAATTTATCTACAGTAATTTTTAATTTAGCTCAATTCTTATTACTTCATTTTCCTTTATAATTCATTTGATCAAATTTTATCCCGGGGAATATTCTTCCGCAGTAAAAAAAAAAAAAAAAATGTTTAAAACGATATCTCGCGGGATAGGGAATCCTTTTTCCCCATCTCGCCGGTGCTACTCCGAAGACAGTTCCCAGCTAGGTTAAATGCCCATTGGAACCAGCGGGAGTGGTCTCCCCTAAACTTTCTCGTATACTTTTCAAATATTTGTCATTTCCCTTCCCCCTGCGTAGATAAAAAGTTCGAACCAACTGTAACCCAGAATGCAATGACTATCAGAAGGTTTTTCATTGTTGATTATAGTGATAGTAAAATATTGAGGTGAAGAATCATATTCAAAAAGATACGTATGTATTAAAACTTCGCAATATTTATTTTTTTTATCAAACCCTAGCAATGCTAGTTCCGCGTGCGGAGAAGAAAACAGGAGAATAGCTTGCTCGCTGAGTAGCTTGCGCATGCGCAGAGATTGCTTCCAATACGCAAGTAAAAAGAGACGCCCTAAATGTTTGCTTGCATACAAAATCTCGCCGCCAGAATTGGTTTTTGGCAAACTGCCAAGTTTCGGAGTATCCCTTCTTTGCACAGGCATTTACGCATGCGCATGGAGTAGAACAAGTATGCTGTTATACAGACCGACAGACAGTCAGCCTGTTGACGGATTTGGCCCAAAATTTTATACGGACTTACATTCATGACGATAAAACTGTGTACCAAATTTTATCCATCTGCCTTTTCAAGTTTTTGAGTTATAGCGTTCGCATGACCTCGAACATACAGACAGACAGACTTCCCGTTGACGGATTTTGTCCAAAAGTTGACAGAAACCTACAAATTATGTTTAAAGACCACATACCAAATTTCATCCCCGTAGCTCTAATAGTTATCGTGTTCACAGACAGACAGACATAATTCCAAAATTGTGTTTTTCGGACTCAGGGAGGTCTAAAACGTGGAGATTCTTCAAAATCTCGAGTTCGAATTTTTTGACGATTACAATACTTTCTCTTTGTATACTTCGTATACGAGAAAGTAAAAAAAGGAAGACCGGGATTGCAAAGTAACTGCGCATGCTGAAGAAGTGGGAACTGGAACAAAGGGACTTTCCAGTTCTCGAAGAGGGAAAAGCTCTCTGAGAAGACAGCAGATAGGGAAAGTTATATGAAGGTTCTGTCCCGCTTGCACTTAATCACGAGTCATTGGTTAATGGACCTGGCTAAATGCAAGTAAAGTATTGTTCCAACGGCGTGTGGCTTGGACAAACCTCGAGGTTCGTAACACTGTGGTCGGTGGAATTCGAACTGTCACGCCGTTCTTACGGCACGTGGCTTTGCAAATGTCTCGGCAGCGCTCGAGTGAACGGATGCTGGTTCTTTGATGCGCGAGCTATTTACCACCAAAACGCGGGAAACCACAGATGAACTTACAGGCCCACGAGCCACATCGATTCTTCCCGCTCCGACGACAGGGAATAATGCGAACCGCGGACGAAACTCGTGGAAAGACAGGCCATTGGAACGCTGCTCAATCTTGGTTTTATCAAGCTTTTCGGCGCAGCTGAAAGCGTCGAAAGTTAATTTTATTTGGATATTACAAGCAGAATTAAATAAATAAGTAATTTAATTTATGCACTGAAAAAAATTTGGTGGGGCTGCATGCTCGCAGTCCCTGTATACGAGACGCCCCTGGATTTACGTTACTAATAAAATGGTTTTTTCTCCCTGCAATTTTTTTATTTTGAGGTTTATGTGCCCTATGTAACTTGTAGAGGAAGGGCAGCATGTTGCAAGTTCGCCCCGGGCGGCAAAAGTTGCAGCTACGCCATTGATGAATTATGTGCTTCTGTCAATAATCACTCAGGTCGATTTCTTAGAAAAAATTCTTTCTGAAATTTAAAAAATTAATTTTTGTAGGTTTGGACCCCTCGTTATTTTGTCAAATTCACATAAATGTTCTAAATGTCTAATTCACATTAATGTTAAAAAAAGGCATGAATTATTTTAAATTGACTTTCGTGTGTTATTTTTACCACTTTGCTTGACAAGATAAGTTTTTAAAAATTAAATTTACAAAATTTCCTTCTGAAATTTAGGAAGATTTTATAAAAATCCTATAATAAATATTTTTGTTTTTAACCACAAGTTTTAAAACAACCTTCCAGTTAAAAATGTATTACTTGATATTCGGTTTATTTAATCGTTCTGAGATAACATTTAATAAATCGGAGAAGCCAATTTAAAAATTTGAAACCTGGTTAAGAATTCGAGATTTTTAGGTCAGGATGCTTCAGATCTACCTCTTTCGTACCTGCTTTGAATGCAATTGAGCTGTCGTGCGATTTTTAGCCTTGACTGTAGCCTTCACTACTGGCCATCCGGGGTTTCTATTACATAACGGTTTGAAAATGGCACGAGGTGCCATTCTCAACAAGCGATTTCCTTTTCCAATTGCGCTGAAAATTCGAGAAGGTCGGCTTTGATTTTCGTCATGTCCGGTGCCTGAGGAGTTATCGAACGGTTTTTGCCCCCCCCCCCCCAGAGCATATAGCTAAAATATATTTAAAATTTCGTGTGATTTTTTTAAATGCATTTTATTTCTAATTGGGGATATAATATTTATCCCCAATTAGTCACATTAATTATATATATATTATTAATTAGTTATATTAATTAATTAATAATTATTTTTATTTATAATTATTTAGGGAGTCATGATTATTAAGTTGTTATATAATTAATGCCTTTGGCTCTAAGCAGAGTTAAGGATAATTATTCCTTTGTAGTTTGTTTTTTTTTGAGTGAGAAAATTTCATTTTTGATAACACTGTTCGTCCGTCCCCTCTCTTGACTCATGAAGGATTTCAGGTTCAAGTCCTGATTCTGTGGACAATCCACCGTGTATATCGATGTCGTACAAGCTTGATTGTGAGTCAAACGCTCCCAGAGATTTGGTTGCCCTGGCCCAACATCGGACCACAGTTCAAAATTATGAGATTTGGGCTCAATCGCCTTTTGTACATTTAAACCGGAATGTTAATCCACGACTCTTCATTCTTTTCATTTGTATCACGAGTCCACTGTTTGCCTTCAAGAAATTTTAGGTTTCGGTAGATTCAAACTTACTCGTTAAATTTTAAAATATTTCTTCTCCCCCATATATATAATGATATTTCATCATGTGCAGTGTAGAGTAGACATCTTAGTAAGCAGGCAGTCGTTGAAGTCCAAATCTGTTTATTTAATTTACTTCACAAGTTTCAGCTGATTTTAAATATTTCTGAGGAATATCAAGCCGTGATTTAGAATATAGACGCAAAGCGCAGCCACCGGCGACGAAGAAACAAGCCACACCGAAGCGGGCGTCTGGTAGCAAGGTTACATGATTTTGAAAAGAGGAAGTTGCACCATCGCAGCGAGATTAAGTAGTATCGGAAAAGAGGGGAATTCCCGATCGTTAGAGCGGTTGAAACTGGATTTCAGCCAGTTAAAGTGACAGTTAATTGTGTGTTAGAGCTTAAGTAGAAATAATTTTACGAATTATATTTTGAGTAGCGTCTTTTAAAATTAGGAAAGTGTTAAATTATTACAGATATATGTCATCATACGTACGTAAGTGGCGCATCTTTTGTCGCTTCATCCCTCTGGTGCTTACAACCCACCCCGGACCAGCCTGCCTAATTGGCTTAACGCCGGCCATTCACTTCACAGATAACCTGAATATTTTGGAACGCGAGAAGGAAAAAGCCATACAAATCTATGGAAATCAGCCAAATAGCTTGTGGTGCTTGGAATTAGGTCTGGACTGAAATCGGAGTGTAAACGCTGGAGTTTAAAGTCTCGCTTCAGAGGGACCCTGAAAGAGGCTAGCGAAAAGAACAATGCCTTGCGAAGATTGAAGCCTCGATTCAAGGGTAGCATAAATTAAAATCTGCTGACTGGGGAAAATCGACGAGCGATTGACAACCAGCTGTAGAGAGGGAAACAAGATCGCTCCCCCCCCACCTTCGTTCAGAGTTAGCGTCCTTTTAAATACAAGTGAATGGCGTGCCTGTATTTTTCGATTAAAATGGGTGGAAAAAAACCGGGCTTAGGACAAATGGCATAGCTACACTTCAAGTGAATGGCCGGCTTAAGGCCTTAAGTGGCCCGGAGGGGAGTGAGAACCAGCAGGATTTATTAAAAAAAAAATTAAATTACATTCTGCACCCGTAAACAAAGGTGGTGATTAATTACATCGATATATCCTTATTTCAAGGTTTAAGATACAACAATGAAATCAATTTAATCAAATACATCTCTAGATACGAAGTTCAAATGGTAAAAGAAGAAAATAAAATACATCTCTATATACACAAAGTTAAAATAATAAAAGGATCACAGATCCGAAATCCTAAAACAAACAAAAAAATCAGAATAAATCAATACTTATATACATGAGGGTGTAAGTGTCACAGACCCACTGGTCAAGGCAAATAAAAGAGAAGGTAAAAAGGTAAAAGTTAAGCCGACCTCAGGCGGTCACAGATGGCATCACTTATACTGAAACAAAAATCTGGTGTGGTGCGGACGTTTTGAGAGGAGAGTGGTGTGGTGGGTGTCAGGTGTCGTCCTCGTCATCTGACCGCGGTTCAAAATGACGAGTACGCCCCAAAATAGCCCACGTGTTCCTTCAGCAAACGGGACGCTATTATAACTAAACTAAACTAGCTAACTTTTGTCCCTTCAAAATGAAGTCAACTCCCACGGTACACTTCAAGTGCGTCGAACCGATTTAGTTTCTGAATCCATTCCATATCTTGCAGGGATAAAAAGCTTTAGGCAGCGCGCATTTAGATGTTATATGACATGCGCAGTTATATTTGTCAGGGGACTGTAACTTCACGCACATTTTCCCATTGTTAAGAGATATTTTTAAACTATTCAAAACAATCGAATTACAATTTATAAAACAACTGACTTTAAAAGAAAGTATATTAAGTATTTTTTTAGAAAAAAAGTTGAGTTCAATTTTTTTTATTGCTTAATGCAATTCCTAGTTTCTTAGTTTTACAGGTCTTTAAAAAGTACTTTGGATTATGATATTTGATGCCGGATTATTGCTTCTATACTGCTATTATCTGATTCTCAAAAACAAAACAAAAAATTCTAACAGGAACAACACAATATTCTCCGTTATATTTTTTAAAATCCCAATACACAGACGGGTACAGTTTGTAATGTGAAGAAATAATTACACCACAGACATTTTTTTGCTGACTAAAGACGTTAAATCAAACGATTTGTTACATGAGAAGATTGGTTTTGACATTTTTATTTTTCAGAAGTATCATTTTTTTCAACGAATTCATCTCATTAAAATTTCACACTTGCATGAGAGAGTGAATAAACTAAACTGCAGCAATTTCCTTTTTATTTTTCTACATTGCAAGAAACAATCGATGAATTTCAAATCTCCCCCTCTTTCTACGAAGATACCCCCCTCCCCCTTCTTTTAAAATCGTCTGCTGAACATTTACATCGTTAAAAAGATTGCTATCGCAATTTTTAGAAGAAAATCATCCAAGGTTTTACAGAAACTACGCACATCTTTTCGAGAGTGCGTTGTTATGAATGAAAGCACTCGAATGCACGGCACCCGCGGGTTGAGAGACCGCTGAACTTAGCACACTTTCAACCGAGAATCCCTTCTCTCTGTCGTGCGCGAAGCAAACCGGTCACCGACCTGCGCGCACTCTCCACGCGACTCGCATTTTGTGTCTGCCATCTTTCTTTCTTTCTTTCTTTGCCTTTTCAACTTTTCACTCGGTTGTTTTTGGTCGCCTGGGTTCAAGGCGATCGGTCGAACCTCGTGCCTCAAGGTCGCTGGCCCGCCAAATAAAAACAGGACAACAAAAATGCCTTTAAATACTAGGTGGGGAGGGTCGTGTGGCTAGGGAGGTGAGCTATTACCTGGGCGCTGGGATATGCATACCGCGCAGTGTTTTTGGCGCCACCTGAATTGTCATGTCTACGCGCGGTTGCGTTCGAGTGTGGGGGGGATGGGGGTGATCATGAGAACGCAACCTGCAGATTTTTAGGATAGGGCAGGTATAGCGTCTGCTAAAGATTTGATGAATCTCCCGTTTTCGATCTCGAGATTTTGAAATGCGCGTTTCGCATCATGGCCAAAAGTGACCTTTGTGCAAAATAACCAGCGGGAGTGTTCTCCCCTAAACTTTCTCGTATACTTCCCCAAAAAGGTGCCGTTTCCCCTTCCCCCGCGTGGCTAAAAAAAATTCGAACCTATTGTTACCCAGAATCCAATGACTATCAGAAGATTTTTCATTATAGTGATTGATAAATATCTAGGCAAAGAATGAAATTCAAAGAGATAAGTAACGATTTTCCTCTTACCGGCTCAAGGTCAAACTGACGTAATTCGCTACTCCGTAATGAAATTCGTCTACGTTCTTCCAGTGCGCATGCGCGTGGAGATAAGGATTATCTTCAAAGTTAAATTATATGGACCGACAGACAGTCAACCCTTTGACGGATTTGGCCCAAAATTTGATACGGACCTACATTCATGACGATAAAACTGTGTATAAAATTTTATCCATCTGGCTTTTCAAGTTTTTGAGTTATAGCGTTCGCATGACCTCGAACATACAGACAGACAGACTTCCCGTTGACGGATTTTGTCCAAAATTTGATATAGAAACCTAGAAATTATGTTTAAAGACCACATACCAAATTTCATCCTCATAGCTCTAATAGTTTTCGAGTTATCGTGTTCACAGACAGACAGACATAATTCCAAAATTGTGTTTTTCGGACTCAGGGAGGTCTAAAACGTGGAGATTCGTCAAAATCTCGAGTTCGAATTTTTTGACGATTACAATACTTTCTCTTTGTATACTTCGTATACGAGAAAGTAAAAAGGGGGAAAATACCCTAACCTAACAGTACTCAAACTCGAAATTTTAATGAATGTCCACGTTTTAGACGTCCTTGAGTGCCAAAAACCATTTTTGGAATTATACGTTTGTGTATACGGGGGGGTGGCGATTTGCCTGACAGGGGGGCACGACCTGCTGTACGAAGGGGGACGAGTGTAATTAAATTTGTATGTTGTTAGCTAACTTAATAAAAATTTCATTATGTATCCTATTGGCAACAACAGACATTAAAGCTTCAGTCTTATTTTAAAGATTTTAGAAGACAAAATAGGGTATGTTGCTTAAAGGCAACACTGGGCCTTTAAGGGTTAAACGTGCTCCCGCTGATGTGGTGTGGAAGTTTAGAGAGAAGGGGTGCCAGCTCGGGTGTCGTTCTGAACATCTGGCTGCGATTCAAAATTGCGAGGTCTGTCCACAAAATAATCTTCGTGATACTTAAAAAAGCGGGGCGTTAATATAAATAGATTAAACTAAACCACTTCCAATTGCGCCAGTTGAAATATACTTTTTTTCTTAGCTATAATCAAAATCAATCTTTGGCTATAATCAAAAATAACTTTGTGATGAATACTAATGGAAACCAGAGACGGCAATCAAACTGCTATCAATGAATGTGTGATGAATACTAATGGAAACCAGAGACGGCAATCAAACTGCCATCAATGAATGGGTAATTTTTAAAATTTTCATATAGTTCTTCGTATAGCTTCTGAGTGTAGCGCCGAAATGACGAAATAAATTAAAATGAAACGTTACAATGACAAACAGTCGGTGAAAAGGACAATTTTGGATACTTGCAGAGCATTTTTACTTTCTCGTATACGAAGAGAAAGTATTGTAATCGTCAAAAAATTCCAATTCGAGATTTTGACGAATCTCCACGTTTTACACCTCCCCGAGTCCAAAAAACACAATTTTGCAATTATGTCAGTCTGTGAACACGATAACTCGAAAACTATTAGAGATACAGGGATGAAATGTGGTATGTGATTTTTACACATAATTTGTAAGTTTCTATCAAATTTTGGATAAAACTGGTCCACGGGAAGTCTGTCTGTCTGACCGTGTTCATGCGAACACGATAATTGAAATTTAAATAGCTAGATGGATAAAATGTGGTACACAGTTTTATCATCAGGAAGGTAGTTCAGTAGCACATTTTGGACTAAATTCGTAAAAGGGTTGACTGTCTGTCGATCTGTATAATCGGGTACTTCCGAACACGCGCCTTCGTGACCTTCGAGACACGCGCTACTACTACCCTCCTTTCCACGTAGGCGCGTGCCAAAAGAAATTCGTGGATAATTATTGCATTCTGGGATACAGTAGTTCTGGATAGTTTTTATCCACGTGCGGAGAGAAACAGTTGCCATAATTGGCAAGCATTGATACGGGACGTTTAGGTTTTAATTAAATAAAACATGAAAAAAAGTGGGTATATAATAGCTTATTTTACTCTGATATATATAAAAATCAATAAAGTTTTAGAAATCTTATAAAATGATCACGTAGAATA
>BGPR01016180.1:189-17648 GCA_013235015.1 Araneus ventricosus
TTGTCTTTAAGCAACATACCCAACTTTGTCTTCTAAAATACTGAGAATAGGACTGAAGCGCTAATGCCTGTTGTTGCCAGTAGGTAGAGTTGCCATACGTACCGTATATACGGGACTGTCACCGCATTTTACTACTAAGTTCTGTATTACTATTTGTCCCGTTTCCTTTTTAAACTCACTAAACTATTTACAAGTAAAGAACATCGATATTGGCAACACTGATATTCTATTCTTCCAGTTTGTATATGTATTCAGTTTGCATATCTATTCCAACAAAAACTGCGAAGCAACTGTGAAGTTGCTGAAGTCTTTTGCAGATATAAAGTATATCGATCAGAAGTCATGTCTAAGGAAACTAAGCGAATACATATTTGTGATTCCAGCTCACAATGCGAATGTGGAGAGAATATTTTCCCTAATGTCAGCTCAATGGTCGTCATTGAAGACAAATGAAGCAACTTTGATTTGTAATTATAATTTTAAAATGACTTGCGCCCAATTTTATAATATTTTTCATTTTATTAGATTGCTTAAACTTTAAGGATTTTCTTATCAGAATAAAATAAATCATTACCTACTCATTTTTTCATGTTTTATTTATTGAGCAATTAAATGTCCCATGTCAAAACTTGGAAATTTTGGCAACCCTACTAATAGGATACATACTGAATTTTTTTAAAATCAATTTACAACAGCAGAAATGAATGCGGATTAAAACATTAAAATAACTTGATGTTTTTCACTTGCGGTTCCATCATTTTTCTTTGCATGTGCACTTTAGAATACCATATTTTTTCTATAATGTTGAAAGTAATCCCTTATCCTTATTATTAGTTCTTAAAATTTATCTGTGTTTAATGCTATAGAATTTTATCAGGGAATTTCTAATAATAATAACCTAATGATATAATAACATCTTTTCTCTCTGTGCAGCTTTCATGGGCGTATCATTTTAGAGTTGCTAATGATGAACTTACAGCATTGAGCTTAATGAAGATGTAGGAAGGGTGCCTTTAATGAGGGAACTCGTTATACTTAATTTGTTTCTGGAGAGTCTTGAACACATCTAATAATAATAACCTAATAATACAATATGATATAACCTCTTTTCTCTCGTGCATTTCATTGAGGCGATGCATTTTAGAGCTTTACAAGACTTACAGCTGAAACTTATTGGGAAGTGTAGGAAGTGTAACTTTATTGAGGGTAACTCGTTATGCTTAATTTGTTTCTAAGGTCTTGAACACATCTATACAACTAATAATAGTGATATATACTCTTTCTCTGTGCAGATTCATGGCGATCATTTTGAATTTGCTAATGAGTGAACTTACAGATGTAGATCATTAACTTGTAAGATGTAGGAGATGTCCTTCGTATTGGGACTCTTGCTTCTTACTTAATTTTGTTTCTGGTGCGATCTTGAACACATGAACAAAATAATAACCTAATGATATAGCAGTAACCTCCTTTCTCTCTGTGCAGATTTCATGGGCAATCATTTAGGTGCTAATGATGAACTTACAGCATTAACTGTCAATGAAGCCATGTAGGACATGCTTTAAGCAATAAGCTTCTCGTATAGCTTATTTTTTCTACAGAGTCTTGAAAGAGCATCTTCATCGAATGCAGTACTGTAGATCACCCTATAGTAGTAATCTATGGATGAGCAGAATAATTTATACGAGTAACGTATGGTGTCGGTTAATTTCAAGGAAGCATACGAATAATAGTGAACATGGTTGGTACAGAATATTTTCACTAAACAGTTAATCCATAAAATTAGGTGTATTCTAACTAGTTCGTAATATCATAATAGCTTGCTTGTCGAATATAATACATATTGGTGTAAAGACAATAAAGTATTACTGCAACCAGGAGGCACTCTCCTGGTTTAGCAGAACCTTTCACATTCTATTGAACTTTTATATTTTTTAATATTCAGAAAAACTTGATAAAAATTCAAAAAAAAATTAGTAACACTTCAACCTGTGGAATAACTAATATAAATTGAATTCCTTTCTGTTCTTCAAACCTTTATTTTTCATTCATCTTCCAGTTTATTTGGAGCGGGGGAGGACATTTTTTTGGAATAATAGCTTTTAAAAAGTTTTCCATAAGGAAAGTGGGAAAAATACTAAAACGCCATGATCTGTATTATTTCAGTTTTTTCCCTACTTTTCTCCATAAAAAAATGAACTTTTTGTACTTTTGAGCCTTTCTTTGTCCTCTTCAAAACTATATGATTGTTAAATAAATGCGAAAATTTTCTTTTATTACAAACTTTCTTCTATAAAAATTTAGATCGAAACGTCTCTACTTTCATAAATTTTCCCAACTCGAAAACACTTGTTATGTTTTTGACCTCTGATTCTCTTTCTAGCCAAACCATTTCAAACTGGTAGATGTTCTCTATCCTAGGTTATGTCGCGTTGCTTGTGCTGCTTTATGTTCCGAATGGGAGGTTCTTTGAAGCTCCAGGAGGCCGTTCCCTCTCTGATAAATTATTCAAGATTGTTGAGGGGATACTGACTCTCGGGGATTTCTCTCCTCTAGATCTCCTTATCCTAGACAATAGTCAGGAAGGTTTCTTCATATTTTTTGCATCTTTCTTCAGACAAACATAAATATGCTTACAGGTTATGCAATGGGAGATAAACTTCTGTAGAAAGTTTGATTTATATTTCTTTTTTATAAGCTTTTATTCAATTTGAGTGCCATGTCCTCAAATCTTGAGATCGATTTCTTACCCACTTCCAATCAAGCTATGGTTCTGAAATTTATCACAGTGGTGGGCTTCCGGTGACAATACAATATTATGCAAAACAATTTGCAATCTATACCTATTTTAAACCTAGCAAAATGATATTAAAATTTTAGCCCTGTATTTGGGCGATAAAATTTGGAAGGTGGTAACCTCATGTTACGTAGAGTTGTAATAACACCACGGAGCTAGCCGAGAATACGCTATATTTCCGGCGCTGCACCGATTAATGACGTAATAGCCCGTGTTTCTACGCGTCTTGGGTTTAGTTTCTATTAGATTAGATATTCTTTTATTAGAATTCCCAAACAACCACTTTTTTTTTACTTCGTATGCGCCAGACATTTCGCACTCAAAGCAAAAAGAGAAAGTTGTGTAGATCGATTCTCTTTTTTTCTATTACATTGTTGATAAAAATTGTAAGTTATCACATAATATATTACAGATTTATATTTCAGAAAGTGAATGTCATTAAATCATTTTAAAAATTTAATTGTACATATGTATATAATAATTTTAATGTGTGTTTTATATTGGAGAATTCAATAGTTTAATTTCGTTTACTATGCCTAACATGTCGTGTGTATTCGTGTCAGCCGTCATTAAAAAGGTAGAAAATAAAATAAATAAAAAAAATTTAAGATTTAAGCTTTTATTCAGAATGCACTTTAAATGAGAAAATACTTTTACACATTATAATTTCGTCAAAATGAACTCAAAAGGAAAAATTAATTTTTCTCATTACAATAAAATGCATGTTTCGAATAAAAGTGTGGGCGCCTTTGTCTTTTAGGAATATTCCATTTGTTTAAGGAAATATACACAAAATATAGGGTGATATATAAGGCGCTCACGCGAATAAGGCGCCAATTCGAAACATGCATTGTACTGTAATCGGAAAAAATGTTTTTTACTTTTGAGTTCATTTTGACGAATTTATAATGTGTGAACTTATTTTCTCATTTGAAGTGCATTTTGAATAAAAGCTTATACCTTAATTGTTTTTATTTATTTTATTAAATTTAAGTAGGTCATGTCCATGGAGGAAGATTATTACTATTTATTCTGAAAATTTTAAATTATTTCTTTAAAAGCAGTCGTTTAATTTTTTATTTCTTTGCTTTTTTATTTCTTTCATTATTTCTGTGTTAGATTCTGAATACCAACAGACACACATAAGTTCCTGCGAGAAAAAAATTCCATGGGTCGTCCTAAGCAGAAGCAAGGCATGATAAGACAGCTTTCCTATTGCGAACGAAAGTTCTGTTATCTAAATACCACTGCTTAAATAACAACACTACTACATTAACGATCATAATCTGAACTGAATTGTGTTTTAACAGTTTGAGTACTAGACTGCGCGATCGCTCATCTCCTGTACAGTATTTCATCTGCCTATGTTAAGAGTTTTATTTTCAAATATGACATTTGCAATATTTATTTTATGTACACTGAATAAGTCACAGAAAAATATTTTATCTGTAAAATAAATTTCAAATTTATTAAATAAAATTAATAATTTTCTCAACTAATCAGATTATATTCCAGACACGTTTTACGAAAAACATTTGGTCAGATATTCTTATTATATGTAATTATATAAACATTACCTAAAGGCTAAACTAAAAATTTTACATTATCTCAAATCCCTTTCAAATTATTTAAGTTATTTATAGTTCGGAAAACTATATAAATTTAAATATTTATCAGTATTATGCAGATATTTCAGTTCATACCTTAAAGACTATTTTAAATTCCAAGCACGCCTAATTGCATGCAGATATTTTGGAAAGAATTCCACTTATCGTGTTTAGGAAAAGAAAATCTACTGAAAAAAAATCACATTTCGGGGCGAAAATGGAAATAAAATTTTTATTTATAGTTTATATTAAAACGAGGTAAGAAATTTTCTTCAACAATTATCAATTTTATTGGTTATTCGTTCTATATTTCCTGTATAGGTAAATTTTTTAGCTTTAAATAATAGAATTTTTCTTTGTTGTTTTCTATCAAAATGATTAAAATATTTCTTCAGTCATCTGCAGGAGCGGATCTTGTGTAGTGTCTGTGGTACTGCAGCACCCCCAACTTTTTCCCATTGTATAAATTTAATCAATTTATTTAATTTCGCATTTAATGTTTAAATTTATTAACAATCTAACACAATTTTGTATTAAACGATTACGATATTCAAATGAAACACGAAGAAAAACCTACTCAGAGAACGAAGTTCCCTTTTTAATTTTTTAACTACCCGAAAACAAGTGTAAAGGAGAAAGTAACAATTAAAACGGGAACTACGGATCCTTACAGTACCGAATTCGTCCTGCGAGCATGCGCACTCACCCAGAGCAGGCTTTTTCAACATTTCTCTACGATAATTTTAAGCTGAAAGGGTACTGTCGAAATCGACAGTTCCTGTTGCGTTAGAAACGCAGTATTAAACGTTTTCTCGTGCGGAAATTTTTTTCGCGTGCTAAAACTTTGAAAAGAAATAAGGAAATAAAAGATAATTAATTAATGATAAATAAAAATTTATTTGAAAAAGTTTTTTTTTATAGTAATGGAATTTCTTGCAATCCAAAAGATTTTTTTGATGAGTTTTAGTTATAAATGCTGATGAAATACACAACGGAAATTTTTCGTTATACAAATGTGTTTTGAAAATTTTCGTGAAACCTAATATTCTGTACCTTTCTATTTGGGATCATGATTCATAGTTTAAGAAGCCTCGATTTTGAATAAAACACGTTTGGCTTAAAGGATGAAAATTTTTTACGGTATATTGATAAGTATATTCGGTACTTACGTATTAACGCCACCGAGGCTACAGATTTGGCGGTTTTTAAGTGTCGCCAAATTTGGCGGTTTTTGTACTTACGTATTAACGCCAACTTGGCGGTTTTTGTACTTACGTATTAACGCCAACTTGGCGGTTTTTGTACTTAGGTATTAACGCCAATTTGGCGGTTTTTAAGTGGTGCCAATTTGGCGGTTTTTAAGTGACGCCAATTTGGCGGTTTTTGTACTTACGTATTAACGCCAATTTGGCGGTTTTTGTAAACAAGATTGCTCTTTATTGGCGCATTACCGCCAATCTGTAGCCTCGGTGGCGTTAATAAGTAAGTACCGTATATTTCCAATTTAAAATATCGCAGTCCACCTTTAGATAGATGTAATAGAATAAATAAATTATTTTTTTCCCCTCTTTAACTACATAAAACACCAGAGCTTGAACTCGGCTTTCTAACATTAAAAAAAGAATAAATATTTTCTGACTCACATAATTCGAATCAGGATACGATTACATGCAGCTATTTTGAATTCAATGGATACAAAATTTTTTAATCGGCGTACAAGCATCAAGGTTAATGCTTTTGTTCTTTCGCTGAAAACAAAACAAGATTGGATTTTATTTTTAATTAATTTTTAATGATACTAACAAATAGTATTCACTTACGCTTCTGTTTATATTAGTTACACTATAACATTTTTTCTCGTTAATTAATAAGAAAATTATTTTATTTCTGTACTATACTATCATTTTATTGTTAATTTTTTTGAATACAGTAAGGAATACGGAAAACGGAACCGAAAAACAAATTTCGAGCTTACATTTTTTATTAAAATTAATTCGTTAAAATATTTACCTATTTGAAGAAAAGATGTTATTAATTATTCATTAAATATAAAACTACTTAAAGTAAATGAAAAAGCCAAGAAATGTAAGTGGTTCAAATATGCATTACTGCGCAGTGAAGGATTAATGATGCGCAGGAAGGACAGCACACCCAAGATTACATAGCACGAGCCGCCACTGATCATCTGTCTTGAAGATGCACGCTACCTGACCTGGAGATGCCTTTATAGTGTGAAAAGAACAACTGAACATAACACCACCTCCTGTCCCCGCGCCTAGAGTCCTTATGACTCTTTCTGAGCGGTTTGAATGGACAGGAAGTGCAAGCTTACTGAGACCACCAAGTAACTACAGTGAAACCTGTGTGCAACGATACTGTCTAAAACGATAAATCTGCCTATAACGATATTTTCTTTGGTCCCGGCGGAATTCCTATTTATTGAATGTATTTTTAACCTGCCTACAACGATAATCCCTTTTTAGACTCACCTGTCTATAGCGATGATTTTTTCACTTTAGAAAGCTGATACATTATAATCCCGGTTTTACCATGGAAAACCACACCATATGGTCAAGAATGTCAGATAACATGGGAATCGGACGGAGAGAATGCTAGAAACCGCAGCCTGTTATAGCAGGGAGATCCGGGGGGGCTATCGATTGGAATGTCCACAGATGTTTGTAGCTCTGACTCCTGGTGGGCATTGCACAGTTGTTTGTAGCTCCTGACTATAGTGAGCATTCACAGATGTTTGTACTCTGACTCATGGTGAGTGTGCACAGATGTTTGTAGCTTTGACTCCTGGTGGGCATAAACCTGCTCATTCGCATTTAGCAATGGACTGATTACTTCTTCTTTGAAGTTCTGCTTTTGAATGTGTTAACACGTTGTATCTAGGATGGCGGGGTGAAACATTGATTAAAACATACGAGATTTTCAGTCGACGATACTAATTTTGAGAAAAAAGGCTTTGAAGATGCTATAGAAAAATAAAGTGGACAACAGACGAAAACGATCCATAGGTACCGTAAGTAACAATGCTGACGAAGTTTTCAAGTAAAATTTTCATTTTGAAATTCTTAAAAAAACTTAAATATAAAATTTTATTTTAGTATATGAAATTATATTTATAAAATACAATTTTATATTAAACTATTTATTTATAAGATGAATCAATAAGCGTAATAATACATGTTAGTATATAAATACATGCATATGCACGTGCACATGGACATAAATACTGGATGCGCAAATCCTCAAAATGTCTACAACGATAACCTGTCTGTAACAATGAAAACCAAGGAATGGTTACATGAGGGATATAATGTAGGAGATGGATCACAAGAACAATTTCGAAAACTGTTACAGAACAAGAACGTGGTACGACTAACGTTGTTCTTTGTTTATTGTCAGCTGTTACAGATGCAATGGAAAATCGAGATATGACAATTGAATATTATCTTAAATTTGCAGCAATTTATGAATAACATAAAAATCTAAAAAGAAAGTATTCCTAAATAACATGTCGTGTATGTCAAATGCTATAAAATAAAAATAAACATTCAATATTGAAAACTTTAAGCTAAAGCATTGAAGCCTCGTGCACCGTTGACGCAACCTGCTATTTAACTAGTAGATAAATAACGATCTGTCATCAGCAAGTCGTGCTACACCCGTCTTTCGAACTCTAACGACATTCCCGGTCAAATGATACTAATCATCTCTCTGAACATTGTGGAAGCAAAATACGAACAGTTTTTCGAACTAAAGTAATCAGGCATTTAAATTAGATAATAAAAAAATAATGTGACTTTTGGTCAAAAATAGGTTTCAAGCGTAGTTAGATCTCACAAAATTTCCAGTTAATGGACCAACCTGATTGTTTAATTCGCTTAAATTCAAAATGATTAACGCCCTTAATTGAAACTACACGAAACTCATAATTTTGAAAAGTGCCTAAATCGTTGAACTAAAAATAAAATAAACAAAAAATTTAATGTATTATTAGAATATAACACCAACGAATTTATCAGAGATACATGATTTATAAACAATATTTCAAATTTTCTCGAAACATGATCTCTTTATCTCCGTATTCTTCGAAGTAATGTGTCAAAAGTATTCTGAATAGAATTCTCTAGATCCAGATCCGATTCGTAGGGTCTACTGCTATGCTAAATGCTCGCATCTCTAATCTGGAACTTTGGAATTCTAACCTCATTTATGAATTCGGAGGGAATACGCATTCCTTGCGTTGAGCCATTCGCCCTACTCGAATATTTCGCACCAACTGAATATGCTAACTCACATTACCTTTGTACCTTAATCATTTGAGCGTACTAAATATCAGGACAGAATACATTACGAAACCAGAAATCGAGAATTTTTAGATGGAGTATTTTCTAAACATGTTCAGCGATGCTGAAGTGCACCGAAAATATTTACATATCCTATATTTGCGTTGGAAATGTTCCCGGAATTCTACTTTCGACTCCACCATTTTTTTCTTGTCCTAACTTGAATCCAGGTAGATGCGTTTTCTTGGAAATTTTGTTCGGTAACTTTCTTAATGCTTTTCTCATTGCTTTTTATAGTTTGGAATAAAAACATAAGAAAGGTGCAGTTCGGGTCCGCGCTGTAGATTTTTCGTGAAAACGTCGGGATAAAATCATAAAACAAGTGTATTAATATGTAATTTAATTATCAATCTCTTTAATACAGTATTTGCACAGAGTAGAATAATGGTTACGGAATAGATAAATCACAAGTTTATCGCATGTAGCAAGGGTCTGTGGTAGCTTGTGATTTATCTATTCTGTAACCATTTGACTACTCTGTGTAAATATTGTGTTAAAGAGATTGATAATTAAATGACATATTAATACGAAATACTTATTCTATGATTTTATCCCGACGTTTTCACGAAAAATCTACAGCGCGGACCCGAACTGCGCCTTTCTTATGTTTTATTTAGAGTAGCATTTGATGGCGCCATCTGTTGACAGTATATAGAACTACATTTCGCGTATGCTCAGTAAAATATTATTTACTGCAAATGCTCATATTTCCCGTAATGTTCAAATTTTTGAATTCAAATTTTAATACAATGTTTCTTTTACGTATTGTCATGTATTGTGTAAGTTACGTAGAATTCGAAAGAAAAATCTACAGGTTATAATCAAAACACATGCGGAGTTTGAAATTTTCAATTTAATACCGATTTTTACTTATATTCTAATAAATATTTTTATTGTCTCACTTTGGGTCCTTGTAATACTCCTTAAAATGACACCAGAATCAACGTTCTAGCTAAATGCATTTTCCACGCTACACTTATTTATAACCCTACATAAAGATAATTCATAACAATCACGCGCATGCGCCTACACTGGTACGATGATGACGTCATAGCCAGAACAAATACTATGCGACAAACTCTTACAGATATTATCTATTCGTTGTGGGGTCAATTATTCTTTTCGCACTATTAGTCTCGTAGTTATTAGCGATTCAAATCTGACGGTATTTTGTCACACAAGAAAGTTCGACCGACTATCACTGTAACGAGCGGAAAGGCGTTTTCAGGTCAAAAAGAAACAGCAGCAATATTCTGCAAAAACATCAAATTCGGAAGAAGGCTTTAAACTTTCTCCACTGAAAGTATGTTTGGGAAATTTGGATTTCATGTGCATTTGATGTTTTTCTTTTAATGCCTTTATTTATTCAAAAATCATGTCTTTTTCGCTTTCGTTATTTTATGTCAATCACAAAGTAAACTCGTAATGGAAACATAAACCCAGAATAGGGATGAGAGAAATGTTTGGAAAATTTAACTTTCGGTTTCGAAAAAGGAAATTTCAGTATTAGACTGAATTATACATGCAGCGACTGCTTTTATTTTTGTTGCCGTTCGGAAATCATTAAATGTATTCACAAATGAAAACGCTTTGCCATATTATATTTTGAAAGTTGTAAAAGTATTATTTTTCGAAAAAAGATTTTTGATTAACTTTATTCGTTTAAATACTTCTTTTAAAACTAGAAAACAATTTCCATCCGTCCAAATTTCAGTTTCCATACCTTTTCTTGATTTTCAGTTTCAGAGTTATGTGAATAGAGCAAGGAAGGGAGGTTCCCATGTAAAATAAAATGTGTTTCATTCTGCATTCTATGACGCTGATTCATAATATTCCATAATATATGTAACGGACTTAGATAAAACAAGAAGCTTAAACACTACATTATACAGAATGGTCTTAAATTAGTGGACTCATAAAAAAATTGATATAAAAACCAGCGGGATTGGTATACCCTAAACTTTCTCGTATACTTCCACAAAAGGTGCTGTTTCCTCTCCCCCCGCGTGGATAAAAAATTTCGAACCTACTATCAGAAGGTTTTTCATTGCAAATTGTAGTGATTGTAAAATATTTAGGTAAAGAATCAAATTCAAAGAGATGCGTACCGATTAAACGCATCTAATCACATATTTCTACCTTGCCAACTCAAGAACAAAGTGACGTAATCCTTCCACGTGCAGAGAGATTGCTACCAGTACCCATGCGTATGGAGAATCGGATTTAAAAAATTGAATATGCAATTTGAACGCCTTTTTTAATCCAATTGAAACGAAATTTGGGCACAGATCTATAATTAATGTTAGCAACCCTCATACCAATTTTTATTTATCTAAGCCAAAGGGTTTAGGAGATATGATTTTTGCAAGTATTCGATTATACAGTCCGACAGACCATCAACCCTTCGACGGATTTGGTCCAAACTTTGATACGGACCTACATTCATGATGATAAAACTGTTTACTAAATTTTATCCATCTAGCTATTCAGGTTTTTGAGTTAGTGTTCACATTACCTCGGACAGACTTCCCGTAGATGGACTTTGTCCAAAATTTGATAGAAACCTACAAATTATGTCTGAAGATCACATACCAAATTTCACAGACAGACGTAAATCCAAAATTGTGTTTTTTCGGACTCGGGGAAGTATAAAACGTGGAGATTCATCCAAATCTCGAGTTCGAATTTTTTGAAGATTACAATACTTTCTCTTTGTATACGAGAAAGTAATAATGTTACAAGTACGGTTATTTTAATGAGCGCGCATTACTTTTAAAAATTCAGATAGGTAATGCGTCGTTATGGCGGTCTAGAAGGTCGTAAATCATAAGACATCTCCCTTTTTTGAGAGCCCTTATCTGCGAAACTATTAAAGTAGAAGAAAAATAAAAGCGTGTATTTGTAAGGAATTTTACGCTCTTTAATTTGTTAAATCAATTGCAATTCGAAAATGGAATAGTTCTCAAGATATTCAAGAAAAACTAAAAAAGGAAACCAGAAATTCCGCATCGGCTTCTGCTGATCCTTAGCCATTGCGTATAGAAATTTGTCGCTGTACCAAATTTAGAACACCGTAATGGTACGCCACCTATCTGAAATAAACTTTATTTGCTCTCTCATTTAAAATAGTTGCAGTTTATTTTATTAATTTCTGAAATGGATCCAATAATTTATGGCAACATGACCACCCTGTATTATAATAACACTACATTACGCATACGTAAGAACTTACAAAACAATAAATTGTCTGAAAATAATTCACCTATATTCGAACGACACATACAATTGAAAGAAACCCGAAGAGAGAAAACCCTTACTTTCCTATAAAACACGAATTGCATTACATTACATTACACCACCTGCATCCCCGTGTTTAGAGACATTTGGCTCCTTTCCGGTTTGGATGGATGGAGGTGAATTTTATTTTTTAAGAAAGGACAAAAACAAGTAACAGGTACAAAAACAAGTAAAAATAAAAAAGAAACATACACTGGACAGAACAACATAGAAAACAATACAAAATAGAAAAAAACACGTAGAGGGGACAAAAACCATAAGTAGCCGGAAGTGTGCGTCAGTCTGGGTGGATGAGTACTCAATGATTATCCTCTACAATGAGATTGTTCTCATCACATATGAAGCGTATTAGGAGTCGAATTCGCGTTCTTGACAAGTTATTCGTGAGAATGTTTTTCAACCACTGTAATTTAAGTGGCAGTGTAGGAGTTTGGAAATGCCAGGAGAGGGTAAACGGACATTTTGTGGCATAGTGAATTGGATCTCCTTTTTCTGCGCACGAGGAGTTGTCATGTGTTCGAAGATTGAAGCGAAGAAGGTATGAAGGGAAAGGCCCGTGTCCTGTAACGAACATTATCTCTTCTCTATTCCATCCTACTGGCTTGTTTGAGAACAGGGCACTATATCGTGTGTACTGCGGCCAATTTCTCCGTTATCCCAGTTGTCTTGCCAGATACTTAAAGCAGCTGATCTAATCTCAGATTCCAGGTAGGAAAGTGGCTTAGGGAGAAAGAAAGGGTCGCCTTTTGTGATGGCTTCTTTGGCTACTTGGTCTACGCATTCATTGCCTAAATAACCGACGCGATCTTTAAGCCATTTCAGGCGAATATTAATCTGTCTAGATTTTTCACTGTATTTCCTTTATTTTTATTTAATGACATATTTCTGCATATGCCTAAAAACGCAACGAAATAAAAAGAACCAAGATATTTTCTGACTGTAACTCATTGAGATCCCCTTCCTCATACAGATGATAATTCTTTGTTAACTAAACTTCCGGAATACTGCAGTTTAAGATCAGTCAACTGTTATGGCTATTTTGTTTTTGACCTATTAAAGATCATTAATACGATTATGGATAAAAAAGTCTACAAGGATAATTAGAAATTATTTATTATTATTAGACAGAAAATACAAAAGGGGATTAAGAAGCATACTTACCGACCACTTTTCCACATAATCACCAAATCTATTTAGGCATTTATCTGAACGCAGGAACTCCTTGTTTAACCCGGCATGGTAGAAATCACGTCCCTCTCCATTGAGCTAGTTCTCGGCAGCTGTTTTCACATCACTCTCTGAAGAGAAACTTGTTTCAGAAAAGTGTTCCTTCCATTTCGGAAAAAAGAAATAGTCAGCGGGCCATCGTGAAGCCATCCGACGAACACGTCCTGCTAAGTTGAGTGATGGCGGGTTGAGCGGGTCAACCAACGGCTTTTCCAAGAATCTAGAATTTTTTATTACTCAGTTTAAATTCTAATAGCATCGTTGGCACAAACTTTGTAGTTTCATTGTTGCTTTTTTTAAACTTCTTCACTTAGTGTCATTGCTACGAAGAAAAATGAGCGGGCAAAATCAATAATTATATATATATATATATATTTCTGATGGTGGTGCAGAGTGTGGCAGCAGTTCTTACGATGATATAACAAGGAGCCACAATTTTGAGAAGACTAATTTTAGTAAAAACATTTAAAACTAATAAATGAACCTAACTCGAGTTCATAAAGAAAACATATCATAATGATAATCCATCATCATAATCTTAAGACATCACTCCAATTCTACTATATATACTTGTGCAAGAACTAAACATTCCCGTCTTTGGAATGACGTCATAACAAACCAAGGTTCAAATCCTCTTCTTCACTAAAAGCGGATAAAACAAACATTATGCAAATGTGAATAACAGAAAATTGAGGTTTCGTCCAACAATTTCCTTTTAGGAACTTTATTTTATGTCATTCTGGGCATTATTTCTTATTTTGTTGAAGTCATTATGCCACGGGCAACGCCATGCGACCACTGGCTAGAAAGAATTTCTGTAAAAAGAAATAGTCACTACGCCATCGTGAAGCCATCCGACGTAAACACCCTGCTATGTTGAGTAATGGTGTCAGCCTCCTGAGTGGCAATACCCATACTGCTCTCAAAACTCATGAATTGCTGAAAATTCTCAAGTCGGAAATCTGGAGCCACCCTCCATACAACCCAGATTTGGCACAAAATCTGGGTCTCAAACGCTTATCTGGAACAAGGTTTTTTCCAACTGTGGTGTGAAAACAGCTGCCGAGAGCTGGCTCAATGGGCAGGGACGCGATTTCTATCAAGCCGAGTTAAACAAGTTGGTCCTGCTTTCAGATAAATGCCTAAATATATTTGGTGATTATGTGGAAAAGTGATCGGCAAGTAGTCCTCTTAATTCTCTTTTTGTCTAATGTTAGTAAACAAATTTTTATTACCCTTTTAAACTTATTTTTGGATCCATCCTCGTATGAATTCATGTTAAAAGAACTGTCAATTTTAAGTCTTTATACTGTGACAAAATCGTCTTGTAGGTATACGTGAATGCAGTACAATAAGTAAGATCTAAAAAAATAAAGCTCTTTATTTTACAAATATTCTAAGCAAAGAAACGTAGCACAAGTATTAAAACAGCACTCGTAAAAATTCACAGCAGAGATTACCATTAAATCTCAACACAGCTCTCAAAGGCTTCTTGTTAGCCACCAGCTTGCTTGCTGATCAAATTCCAACTCACTCCTCTTGGCTTGAGAGCTGGCTTTTATACTTTTTCAACAGGAAGTGACGTCATCACGAAGGAGGAGACGTAATATCCAGAAAGTTCATGAAGCCAGTAGAAATAGGTTGACAGTTCATCGTCTTTATAGAAAATTCCTTTTGTCGCCAAGATTAGCATCTCAGAGAAACAACTTTATAGCTTTGTAACAATACGTTACTACTGCAATTATTTTTTGTATTAAATTTATCTCCAATTATATGTAAACAATAATTCGATTTAGACTACAATGCATTGCTTCTGCATACTGTTTTTATTCCATTTCACTCCAAAGAGGGGTACTGATTTTTCTACCTTTATCGTCATATTTCCTTTTATGCCCTATTAAATTTTTCCCAACGCAATTTAACATCTTTAATAAAATGTGTCCTCAGTTTCACCCTTATTTCTCTTTTTCAAAATGGCGACGTTCAATCGTCTCCGTTGCCTGTTTACAGGTTTGTTGTTGTTTTTTAAAATTACTTTGTTTCCAAGTCTTCATGGTTATTTGCTATGTTTATGAGTCTGATTTATGTCAGCAAACTTACTTTTCTTGATTAATTTTGTTTTCTTGCTTTGTAGCTTTCACCAGACAGTGAATATTTTTAATCTCATTACTTCTTTTCCACGGAATTTTATGAAATATGAGCTATATTTTATCTTTGCAATCCTAGAAATTTTAGATCTTGGTTTCATACGTTCATTCGATTGAAACGGTCAAGAAACATTTTCATCAGAAAGACTTAAAAGGCTTATTTATAGCTTTCGTATATGAATGGCATGATTTTCTCTAAGCCATAGAAAGTTTTGTTTCTTTCAGTGGAAAAGTTCAACTTTAACGCGACTTTTACTTCTTAAAATGGCTTAGGATTCCATTGTCAAATTTATATATCAAAATAAAAACTACTAATTATAGTATTTCCATGTGAAGTTAACTAAAAGTTATACAGGATTTCCACTTATATCCCTTACACCCCCTTATCTTCTAAACAGTGACAGCTTAGGCCATAAAGTTGGTGTCTAGGTATAGTAAAATGACTATGCGCTACTTGATGGGGCAACTTACAACGCCATCTATCGGCAAAGTTTGGAATTAGTGGTCCTATCTCGTAAACGGTGAAAGATACGAGATAAAAGTCAATTAGAAAGTTGTAGAACACTCTCGATTTAGTACGAAAAGATACCTTGCGCACATTAATACTCAAAACAGAATGTGAAAAATGAACATTTGTTTGATTATGATTTTCAACACTATGGCGTCATGAAATGCAAGCGAAGCGAGAAATCCACTCCGGAATGCAAATGTGTATAGTGGCTAACAGAGAGCATTTTGAGTAATATAACTAAATGATCCAGAAGACAGGGACGTGTCTCAGTTTCTTTCTTCCACTCTTTATGGCATGACAATTTTCGAAATCGTGACCAAACAAATGCTCATATTTTGCATTCTGTTTTGAGTATTAATATGCTCAAGGTATCTTTTCGTACTAAATTGAGAGTGCTCTACAACTTTCTAATTGACCGTTTCCTCGTATCTTTCACCATTTACGAGATAGGACCGCTAATTCCAAAATTTGCCTATAGATGGCGTTGTAAGTTGTCTCATCGAGTAGTGCATAACCTTTTTACTATACCAAGACACCAACTGTATGGCCTAAGCTGTCACCGTTTAGATGTTAAGGGGGTGTAACGGATATAAGAAGGAACCTCGTACAAACAAATATGAATACACTAAATATAAAAAAACGAATACCTGAAACAGGAAAAATAATACTTTCAAAAATATTTAACGACATCCAAGTGCACAGGAAATATTTCCATTCTTTGTATTTCTGGCAGAATCCTGTCTGGGATGTTTCTTTCGATTTCGCCATTTTTTCTTCCTAACCCTAACCTGAATCGGAAAATATGATTTTTTCTTGGACTTTTGTTTGTTTGATGCTAGTTTTTCTTTCTTCGTGTTTTCCTTGCTGCATTTTATATTTTGGGCTGAGGATAAACAGAAGCTAGTCATGTTCTTCTGGAAAATCACATTCGACAGAAGCTTTTGAGCTTCGAATAGAAAGTATGCTGGTAAAACTGGATGTCACCCGCGTTTCATTTTTTTTATTTCATTCCTATATTTATTCAAAAACAAGTTTTTATAAGGGTTTTGTAAAATGCTGTAATACGGAAAGTACGTTTGTAATGGAAATTTAAATATAGAATACGGACGAGCAAAATGTTTGGAGAAATACTTAGCTTGTTGACGAAAATTTGATAGAGTCTTAGTATGAGATTATTTTACAATGTAATTACTGCGTTTTAACTTTTTTAGATTTTCCACAGGAATTGACTGAATTTCAAACTGCATATGTTAGAGTATACTGTATCTTCAGAGATGTGATTACGTTCGGCTGATACTCTTTTTCAATTATCTCAAATAATTTCCTATTCTTTTTCTTTTATTGGACAGCCGAAATACATCATGGTCTTCTAATTCATATCAAAATCACTCTGACCTGGCATGAAGCCGTCCTATGTATCTGAGTGACGGTACTGCATATGTTAGAGTATACTGTATCTCCAGAGATATAAATTACGTTCCGTTGAAAGTCTTTTTCAATCATCTCAAATTATTT
>BGPR01016180.1:17658-35105 GCA_013235015.1 Araneus ventricosus
TTTTCAATCATCTCAAATTATTTACTATACTTTCTCTCTTATTGGACAGTCGGAAATGAATCATGTTCTTCCAATTCATATCAAAATCACCCCGACCTGGCACGAAGCCGTCCGATGCATCTGAGTGACGGTGATAGTTCGATTACTGAGGCCGGAGTCCTAATGGTCACCACTGGCCAAGGCCGGACCTCTCCCGTGGGAGGCACGCACTATCACCGGAAGAGAATAAGCCCCAACCATTATTATACCCAAAAGGGAAGTGAGACCTCGCTAACTTATCCGGCGGCTTCTCATTCACGTACTCTTGGTGCCTCCAGTGGGACTCATGCTTTTCTAACAACCTTTAAGTTATTATTATATATTTGCGAGTTGTAACTAATATGAAATGAAACTGTGGGTGAAATGAATTCAAACACAAAACAAAGAAAAACAGTGATCTGCCCGTCTTTGCCATTATTATCATTCAGTAAAAATTGTATGCCTTTACTATAATTACCATGCTCTAACAGGTTGCTTAGGGTGGATATGCGTTTGCAAAAAGGAGGGGATAACAAATAAAAGCCTATAGAAAAATGTTGGGGTCTCGTAAACTTCCTCATTCTGCTCTTCTTTCAGGTTTTACAGCATTAATGAACAAAAACACGGAAGTTAAGACTGTTTAAAATATTTCAGGAAAAGTTTTCTACATAAATTTATAAATTGTATTTGAATTTATATAAATTGACTTAAGCTTTTTGTTCTCAACTGTATTATGATTCAGATTTTCGAAAGAATGTCAGTGGGAAAAGGATAAGCAAGAATATCAGTTCAAGACGCTCTGAATTATACATTTAAACACTAATATTAATCCATTGTATTTTCAAAAATGCCATAATTTCGGTACTTTCGCTTTTGCTTAATAAATTATTCCTTCCAATAGTTTTTCAATTTTAATATGATGTTTTCTCATGTATCCTTCCTTCGTAACAAAATTCTTATCTAGTTAGTCACATGTTTCTTCGGTCATAAGTCGTTTTGTTTTGTTTTACAAGTTTTATTCATGTTTTTAATATTCAATTTTTAGGTTTATCACTGTATTTGTTTATCACTGTAAGTTTTTTCCTCATCTAGTATGTACTTTGCTTTTGCAAATTTACAGCCGTCTGTGGGTCTAGTCATCATTTTGTCCTCTACGGAATTTAACTAGATGATTTAATAATGTTTTTTCTACTTTTTGAAATTTATAAGCTCGTTTATGTTTCTTCTCTCTTTGAAATAGGAATAAAATCTATAAAATTTGCCCACAGTCTCTTAAAAGACATTATTTCACCGGATAAATTTTGCCATTTGATTGAAAATAAGCGATATTTATTCTTTTTTCGGATCACTAGTTTAAATGGAAATAGATTTTTATTTAAAATAGGCATATATAACTTTGCGCTAATAGTTACTTTTACTGCACACATTTTTTTGGTAGATGATTTGTGTCATTTGACTCAAAGGAATCAAAATTCTTATTTCCTATTGCCTACTAGATTCATTCCAATCTGAGGTTATTTCTTAACACTTTAACATGACCGATGATTCAATTATGGAATTCAATTTGGAAGGAAATATATATCAATTCATTTTTTTAGTTCACAAAAGTTCATTTGAAAAGGTATCATTATCTGAAACGATCCTTATTATATCTTTATAATTTTGCTTCTTATACTTACTGCATTTGTTTTGATTATTTAGTTATATATTTAGACTTTTTAAGGACTTGTATTTATTATTTATACTCAACTGTTTTTCGTGTATATGTTTGTGTTTATTTTTTTGCTCTGTGGTTTAAAAATTCTTTGAATCAGGTTAATTCTTTTGAATCTTTTATCTCTACTTATTCACAAAAATTTCTTTACTTATATATTTATACGTAATATTATTTTCTTTGGCTCCTAAAATTATTTTTAGTAAGAGAATTGTCGTTTGCATTTTATTTCATTTCTTAATTTCTCTCATGTTGGCTACTTTGATAATTTTTTATGTTACTTTAGGTTAATATTAATTTACACTATTTTTATATTGGCTGTTTTACTGATACTTGATTGTTATACTTGTTTTACCTCGGACTGCTTGTCCTGTTTGCAACCATTGAGACAATTGGTTGCCTTTATATTGGGTGGACTGCTTCTGTGCGACCTCTATTGTCATCTGCATGGCTTCGGCTAGGGTGAAGTCTGCATGCTTGCATGCTAGACATCAGACATGTGTATGTATAAAAGGATCGTGGTAACCTGGCGTGAAAGTGTCAGGATTTGGCCGATTCCACCAAAGATCCGCCGTAGACGCGAGCCGTTTTCATGTGAAAACCGTTGGCGTCAGGTGTCTTCCCAGTGATGAGGAATTAAAATTTAGCCAGCGGGAGTGGTCTCCCCAAAGCTTTCTCGTATACTTCTAACACATGCAGAGAAAAAAATAAGCTAAAAGGCAATAAAAAGAACAAGAACCCCAAACGCAGTAGAGAAAAGAAAATAAACGAAACGTCATAACACGATTTCCGAAGGTCATCCAACGCGGAAGTGGAATTAGAAGCCGAAATGATTACCAGTAGGGCTGGGTGAAAGATAAAGAAAACGAAATTTGCAATTTCAACGCCTTTTTTAACCGATTGACACAAAAATTGGACACAAATCAACCATTAAGGCAAGAAAGCTACATACCAAATTTCATTTATCAAAATAATTTTTTAAAGAAGTTATTGCGTTCAAAAATATGCGATTATACAGACAGACAGTCAACCCTTTGACGGATTTAGTTCAAAATTTTATACAAACTTACATCCCTGGTGATACAAATGTGTACCAAATTTTATCCACCTAGCTATACAAGTTTGTGAGTTATCACGTTCACATTAACACGAACATACAGACTTCCAGAAGACGGATTTTGTCTAAAATTTGATAGAAACCTTCAAATTATGTGTAAAGACCACATACCAAATTTCATCCCTGTATCTCTAATAGTGTTTGAGTTATCGTGTTCACAGACAGACAAACAGAATTCCAAAATCTGTGTTTTTCGGACTCAGGGAGGTCTAAAACGTGGAGATTCGTCAAAATCTCGAGTTCGAATTTTTTGACGATTACAATACTTTCTCTTTGTAAGTAAAAAAGTAAAGTTGTTCTCTTTGTAATATAAGAGAAAGTAAAAAGTAGTCTACCAGATCAGAACTCGTTCGTCTGACCAAGGTTCAAATTCATGACGTCCTTTCAAAATGCAATACCTAATTAAAATATTTACGCGTATACTATTTTAGCAATTAAAATATTGTTGCTTTTTCTACAGCATAATGTTAAATTTCAAATCATTTTTGATATCATTTATTTTCTATAATATTTTATTTAGTAGCCACAAGATTATTTGTATCTAATCCGTCAAAATTCAAGCCTAAAGAATTAATGAAAAAACTCTAAAAGCTAAAAAAATATTCCTTTAGAATTAATGAACAAAAAGAACTCTAAAAACTAAACAAAATTTCTTCTAAGAAAATGATTTTTCCAACCATTTCATATTACTATTGTTTTATGTGAAAAATATCGCACAGATTAAAAAATTCATGGGAAAATTTTAAATTTCAGCTTTTTCTTCCTCGATTTTTCAAGATTTAAATTCGTTTTTGAAGGTAATTAAATGAATAAAAATATAATTTACTGAAATTTATCGAATGATAAACCCACAATCAAAATATCCTAAACATCGTTTCAAACATATAGAAGGAAATGTTAGTATATTTTTTATTAAGTTTTTGAATTTCTCTAAAACGAAAATAAAATCGGACATGACTTATAATATTATAGGAGACAACAGTTGTATTTTTTATATTTTTGAAATATTTAAATTTTTTATATAAATTTTCGAAATTAGAAAAAAAAGTTCTGTACCACAGACATAAAACATTTAATTTTTTTGAAACTTTTGAAAGCTATAAGTTTACTTTTTATTCACTTTTACTTGACTTATTTCTTGGTTGTTAAGATGGAATTTCGTTTCGCCTATTCACACACTTCCTGAGGTGATATAATTTTTAAATTTTGCACACCGGTGTATTCTCGATGACAATGCACTATTTTTATGTTTTCACAACGGTTTAGTATCGATTGCAGCGCCTTCCCCAAGTGAGTGGCGAAGAGACAAACTCCCCAGTTCTAGCGAAGAGTTGCTGATAGCAGGACTCAAAAGCCGGTGTTCCTTTACTGAGACAGAATATTTACCTCCTATCAAACGAGATATTGTGAATTGTCTATATTTGTATCTCCTACTAAGCGAGATCGTATAGTCCTAAAATGTGGTTAAATTCCACTGTTTGATGATTATATCATTAATTACTATTTAGCCACAGTCTTTCTTTTGTTTTGTTATGTTTACCTATATTGAGTTTTAAAATAAATGATTGAAAAAGAAATGGAGTCCATGTCCACTTTAATTAAAAAAGAGCTATCGCGTACAACAAATAAATTGTTAGTTATTCGATTTGAATTAAGTTTTGACTCCATACAAGTAGTGGTACCTAGCAGTGATTTTGAGAAGAATATTGATTCCGATATGCCATGATGTTTATAATAATGAATTACAAATTAAAACTTAAAATGAAGAAATAATTTAGAAATTATAACATTCTACTTTTTAGTACATTAATAAAAGAGCATTTGTGAAATTCGTTTTGTTATATTTATTTATTACTGCACGAAATGAATTTCCATTGTCAGAAAAAGTGACAGGTCATTCTTAGCGGCAAACATTTTCATTGTTACCGCAATAGCGGAGAAAAATTTAATTCCAGAAGGAATGTTCCATATTTTTGGCGGGCAACAGCTGATCACGTGATATTTGACGAAAGCGCATTTGAGGATTAAAGAAGCCAGTCAAAACAATAATTTATTTCGTGAATAATAACTACTTCATCAATCCTTAGAATTTTTATCGCATCTATTTTGAGGTATAATGTCAACTATATTGCCATTATTTGTTATTTGTTGAATTTTTTCCTGAATAAATTTGTTTTAAGTTTGTAAAAACGGAATTTTGTAATCGATTGCAAACACTCTTTCTCATGTTCTAGAGTTCTGAAATTTTGTACACGTTATGTGCTCTTCATGGCAATATGAACAAGTTTTCTGTTTTGTTTATTTTGGAATCACAGGCCGTTTTTCCAGTAACCTTATGGAATAAAAAGGCGGATTTTATCGCAAAATTAGTTACCGAACATAGCCCATACATTAACTGGATTGCATCAGAGGATATTCTTTTCCATATGAATAATCACAACTCTAAACAAAAAAACTTCAGGAAATTACAGAGATAGTAAATATTATGAAGAACTTGGAGAAATCCCAGACATCAGATCCATCTTCAAATGGACAAAGAACAGAAGAGAAGACATAATTTGCGCCAGAATTTTTAGCAAAACATTAATAACACCAGGCCTTTTGAATAGATTTAATCTTTCAGACAATCCAATGTGGAATACATGCAACGTTATGAACAATCTGGATCATATTTTACTTCACTGCTCTAGGTATTCAACCATTCGTGGTCATCTCTGGAACAACTTGGACTTGTTTCTTCAGCAACATATAGATTTAAGGAACTCACAAGCAAAGTCTTCGAAAATAAACAGAACCTTCATATTTTCCTCCAGATCTGAAGTTTTTTGACAATTTTTTAATTTGAACCTTTTGTGAATACGGGGATGATAGCCTTTGAAGCTAAAAATCCCCAAAAAACCCTCAAATAAATCAATCAATTCCAGTTACCCACAGATGGAAAAAGAAGAAAGAGTCTTTACTCAGTAGGGCGCCATTTTTTTTGTCTTGACCGAACCAAATGACAATAGTGTAGTCCATCTTTTGATGGCAATTGTTCCCTAATTCCCTTGTTTATTTAAGCGAAAAGAAAAAAATTTTAGAATGAATAGGGGATAATAGCCTTTGCAGCTGAAAATCCTCCCGTTGCAATCCTTCTTTTATTTAATCAATCAAAACCCTCCGATTCAAGCATTCGCCAAATCTGTTTGGATAATATATCAAGCGCCAAGCTCGAACCAGTTGTTTCTTTAGTACACAAAGCTTTGATTCTGTGTTCTTTGAGTTCGCTCATTTCTTTTAATTTAAAACTGCTAAATTCCATATGGAAAATTGTAATTAGCTAAATCGTTTGGTTAGAAATTTAACCGCCAAACAAGCTTTAGAAATCGCCAAGGAGAGAGCGATAATGAACAATTATGGCAGCCTTTGCAGAAAATGAGACTCTTATTTTAAGTAAACATTGAGAGCTACAGACATTGAGAGAAAATTTTATATTTTGAAAGTATCCTTAAGTCATAATATCAGAAAACGCTACTTTAAACATTAGTTATCATTTTCAAACAGAGTGTTGAAATTTTAAGATTCCCATTGACAAAGCAATACTCGGGAAGTCGGTCGGTATAGCGGAAGTTCTACATTACCCCAAATAAACTTGTCCATACTGCGTAAATATTATCAGAATTTAATTATCAATGAATCGATTAATTTAATTAGATTATGTTCCATTACACTTGTGACAGCTGATAGTAAATTTGAAAAACTGGTCAAAAGATTCATTAGTAATTATAATGAGTGGTGGCAATGGAGGTGCTGCAATTTATATTACATTGAGCAATTATTAATTATTGGTATTACTAAAATATTTCTTTTTTCAATTAAGTGGGAATAATTTAATTATTAGTTAATGAAAAATTATAATTACATTTTTCAGTCAATGTAGGGAAATTTCAAAGAAGAAATAATTACCAAGCATTTACTACATTTAATTATAATTAAAACTGAGGTTCAATAAATATTTTCTTAATTAAATTTCCTGTTGTCTTTTCTCTTGTTTATAGAAAAATCTGCGGTTGAAGAAAAACAACATCATGAGGTTAATCTTGCAAGGTTAAAATACGTTTGTTACACTATAATATCACTTAATTTTTATTTATTATTAATTATTCTTCATTTTTTGAATTCAAATTTTAGATTCACTAAAAATTTTTCACGGGAAAGAGTTATTAAATCTCGCTTCTAACATTTCTGAAACTCCAGTTTTAATAGCATGTTTCAACCAGAAAAAAGATAATTATTGTTCTTAAAGTCGAAAATTCATTATATATATTGTACATACATTTCACCTAAAATTATTTATTATATAGTTGAATTTGAATAAATTATCATTTAGATTTTCAAATTTTACCCAGTTTCATATAAGGAATAATACGCTCTTAAGATATATATTCTTAAAATTATTGTCTTTAAAAAGTTTTTCCTGAACGATATCCCATTCGAAAGTTTTATCACTACAGTGAATTCTAGAATCTCTTGCCTGGAATTAGGAATTATGATTTCATTATGGGTTTCGCACAAAGACATTCCATATTGTTACAAAGCTATAAAATCGTTTCCCTCAGATGCTAGACTTGGCGATAAATTTGGCGACCATTTTGGCCACAAAATTGGCGACTTTGGCGACAAAGGGGATTTTCTAGAAGGACCTCAAACTTTCCACCTATTTCTACTGGTTTCATGAACTTTCTAGAGATTACGTCACTTCCTACATAATGAAGTCACTTCCTGTTGAAAAGTATAAAGGCAAGCTCTCAAGCCAAGAAGAGTCAGTGGGATCTTGATCTACAAGCAAGCTGGTGAGCTAATAGGAAACCTTTGAGTGCTGTGTTGAGATTTAATGGTAATCTCTGTTGTGAATTTTTACAAGTGCTGTTTTAATACTTGTGTTTCATTTCTTTGCTTAGAATACCTGTAAAATAAAGAGCTTTATTTTTGTAATCCTGCTTATTGGACTGTATTCACGTATACACACAAGACGATTTTGTCAAGAAGTTTTATCACTACAATGAATTCTAGAATCTCTTGCCTGGAATTAGGAATTATGATTTCATTATGGGTTTCGCACAAAGACATTCCATATGTTTCAAAATTCAGTCTATTCTAATATTTCTCTCAAATTGAACATGCAGACTCACATCAACTTTGTGCCTTAATCAGTTCAGCTCACTAAATATTAGAATCAAAATTTTGCTGAATTACTGAAAGGAATATTTTCTAAAAATGTTCTGTAACACAGATGTGTACTGGAAATATTACCATTCATGATACATTTAGCAAAATTTTCCTTTTAATTCTTCTTTTGATATGAAATATTCTGATCCATGCTTTCTTGGAATGTTCGTTGGTTCTACTTTATTTTCTATGTCATTCCTGCTACTTTTCAAACTTTTGTTTTTAAAAAAAGTATTTGTTTTATGACATAAAAATACTGTTATTCAGTAAAATCAGTTCGACGTAAGTTTTCAAACTTTCCTTATGGAAATAATGTTAGCAAATCTGAATACCGTTGTGTGCTTGATTTTTTCTTCCTTTCATGTTCTTATTTATTGAAAAAAACATTCTACTTCTTTTCATATTCTTGATTTTATGACAAACGGGAAAGAAGTTTGCAATGGCAATGCTAAAAGCAGAATTCGGAAGATCAAATTCTTTAGGGAAATGTCCTATTAGGATTGAAAATTTGAAATCTTCTATGTAATATAATATGATATTCATTGAAATATTGCGTTTCAGTTTTTGGGCATTCGAAACTGATTCAATGAATTCTAAATAAATATGCTGGAGGAAATTTTTCTTTAGAGATACAAAATGTCTCTTGCTGTAAAAGACATTTTAAGTTATATAAGTTATTATTTATTTGTTATTTTTCATTTATAGCGGTTCAGAAAATAAATTGGTTTTATCCTATTTTCAGTTTAATGTTGGTTATGTATTTTGAGATATGTAACATGTTAAACCAATAATATGTAAAATAAAAAAAAGTAATGCAATTTTATTTATATGTTTTCGGAAAGATATAATCTAGATATTCATTTAAAAGAATTTTTTCCAAAAATTCCATTTATGAAATAATATAACTTCAACCACGTTTATTTGATTTGATTTGATTTGATTTGATTGCCTAAAACAATGTATTTCTAATCATTAATTTCTCTTTCTTGAATTTTCAAGAAACGATTTAACCCATTAATTCCTTGGGTCTCTTTTTAGGAAGCTTCTGAAAATGCTTCATAAACTCACAGGGAATATGTTTTCGGCATAAATTTCAACAAAAATATTTTTAAGCATTCGTTTCTTTTATAGTCAATCGATGGCAGCATGTATCAAGCGTTCAGTTGATAATGTAGCTTTTTTTATTTTAAAGTCAGTCTCAGAGAGTGGTTTTTATTGCAATGTGAAGAAGAGCCGGTTATGTTTGTCCAATTATTTACCAATTAATTTATTTGCATTTAACAAATATATCACTAAATATAATTTAAATGCATATTTTCTTTTCAGAATTTCACATAATTATAGATTTAGATTATTTTTGCATTATCCTTTTAACTCCGGCTGTCATCAATAGGAGATTTAGCATGTCTGCCTTCCGTTTCGGCGATCGTCAATAGACAATCTATGTTTTCATAATTATAAGCTTTTATTCAACTTGAGTGTCTTGTCCACAAATCTTGAGATCGATTTCTGACCGCCACTTCCAATCGAACTACAGCTTCGAAATTTGGCACAGTGGTGGGTTTCCGGGGACAATAAAATATTATGCAAAAAAAATTGCAATCTACTTCTATTTTAAACCTAACAAAACGATATTAAAATTTTAGCCCTATATTTGGGCGATAAAGTTTGGAAGGTGGTAACCTCACGTTATGTAGAGTTGTGACAGCACCACTAGATGAAACACAATAGAAAGGGGCACGGCTTGTGAATCATCGCCATTTCGGAGCGGCTTGATTGCCAAAGGTCAGATCGGGGAAGTGAGTCTTGTTTCGTCTCTCGGTCTGTGTCGCACTTTTTTCAAATCCGTAATATGTAATATTCGTAACGAATATTTAGTATGTATTTTATAGTGAAGAATTCGGTAACTGAATTTGGTTTACTATGCCTAACATGTCGTGTGTATTCGTGTCAGCCGTCACTATAAAGTAGAAAAAAAAATAAATAAAAGGTATAAGCTTTTATTCATGCGAGAAAATGAACGCAAAAGTTAAAAAATTTTCTGATTACAGTAAATTGCATGGTTCGAATAAAAGCGTGGGTGCCGTTACCATCTAGGAATATTCCATTTATTTAAGGAAATATACACAAAATATAAGGTGCTATAGAAGGCGCCCACGCTTTTATTCTAAAATAACCAGTTATAACCTTGACAAAAAATAACGGAAAAAACCGGTTAACCGAAACAGAAAAAAACGATTCTCGGTTAAAATCGGTAGGTTTTTTTCCCATCCCTAGTCCATCTTTCAAATAACTGATTTCTCCCAGATATGATAGAGTAATACTGAATGACTAAAAAGGTAATGCGAAATTTGATAGTTGTATGATAATGCTAAACTTTACCTTGGCAAGAATCCTTCTCCAACATTAAACTATAATGCAGTTGAGTCATTTTTCATCGTTTAGAGTGCTTTATCACACCCAAGTAGAAGCTCTTTCTTAAAATAATCTTCCGCTAACCACACCCTTCCTTTGCTTTCAAACACTTCTCTGAAAGAGAAAAAAAACATTTTTTGGCTAAACTGATAATCTTTGTATGTTATGGATAAAAATAAAAGCAAATTTTATTTAATAAATTAATCTTATTATTTAAACACTAGAAATTTTTTAAATCATGAAAATAAACTTGCTGTCATATTCCGAAGTACAAACTTTATAATATTGGCATAAGGTAGTGGTGGATATTGCACATTCTGCTGATAAAAATAATCGTTTTTAGACCAAAAAAAGAATGAATAGTTTAACGCTGACAATAAACTAGATACATTAGTTTACGGTGTTCTACATTTTAAAACGAGGATTTTTTTATATCGATAATTTTTTCTATCATTTGATTTATCGAAAATATTTTCTAGTAGACTTTGTAGACTGTATACCATGTGCGAGCGAGAAAGAATGCGAGAGAATATGCATTATAAAATTATTTTTTTAAAAACTTAAATATTATGAATTTAGTATTTAATTTATGGGAAAAAAGAAAGACTAATGTTGCCTACGTAATTTAATAAAATTTGAAGACTACAAAAGATGCTATTGTCACCCATGATACGAGAGATACGAGGCTTAGGGATTTTTAGCAACAAAGACTGTTATCCCCTAATTCAAAAAGATATTTATTCCAAAATTCGTTTCAATCTGCTTAAAAATTAAGTAAAATTACAATCAGTAGATGGACTAGCAAAATTGTTGATCCAATTCGGTCAAGACAAAAAAAATGGTGTCCTCTTAAACGGGCGGCCGTACTCATTTTTCAGTCAAGACATTAATTAACCCGTTGAACAAACAAAAACGAATTCGTTGATAAACAAAGCAGATAAAACTGTTTGTGTAAGGGTAGAAGGGAGAAAAAAAGCACTATCCTCGTTTATCAATTTTGCGTATGATGATGCAAAATCGACTTTTTATAAAGCACAATTGTAATTTATATTTTTTGAAAGATATAATTCAACCAAAAACGAATTTTGAAAAGGTGTCCCGAAGTCAAAGTATGTTACAGAAAAAAAATAATTCGGAAAAGATCTAAATCTGCAGAATTGTCGATCAGATATGCAGAGAGTTTTATGCATTGGCAGTAAAAAATGCGAGAAGAATTCTCATACTTTTTATAAAACATATAAAGTTGATTGAGTCGAGTTACAATGCAAGACTTCATAACAGTTCGATAGTAGATATCGAAATATTACCAAGCCAGTTCTTCACTATGGATTAATCTTGACGCATGCGTAATTATCCAACTTTTCCTCTGTTTGGACCGTCTTCTAACCTGTATATTTTAAAGGTATAAAAAAACGAAAATAATGGATTGGAGTAGAGAAGATAAAAAATAAAAATAAAACTTAGAGAAAAATTGGTTGCAGCTGTAATAAATGAACTTCATTTTCCACAGTGCGTCGAAATCGTTAAAATTTAATCTCCCAGCACTTCCAGGGGAAGTGAAAATAGGAGAGTTCCTAAAATTAATCATCTCCAAATTCTCCCGGATACAATTTAATTAGCTCCGTTTGAAGCCCGCTTCTCAAAAATGTTTTTAAGAAAAGACATTGCGGAAGTTGCTGGCGACGAAGGCTTTACGAGAAAGATTTCGGGTTTGTAATTGGGATAATTTGGGAAACTACTGATGCCGCCGCTGAGTTATTGGAGAAGTTTTGTGTTGTTAAGTAATTTGCTGGGACGGATTTGGTGATCCTTCGACTAATTTGAAAGATGTCCTTCTTTTTCCAAAAGAAAAGAGATTTGGGCTCATTTATTCTCAAAGTATATAAGTAAACGTGTTTGTCGGAATTTATTATGAACGAAATTCTTTCAAACAACACAGATTTGATTATCTTTCAAACTAATAAAGAGACTTCCTGCATAGTATTCTTTCTTCTGAAGTTCACACGCCCCACTTCCAATGCTTATCACGATTTAAATCGAAACATTTTCAAGTTTAGTTTAATTTTTTTATTAAAGACCCCTTATTAAAACAACTTGAGGGTTATTTTCGAAATGGATAGCGTAAATTTGATCCGCGGCCAGATGACGAGAATGACACCTGAGTTGGCACCTCCTTCTTCAAGCTTCCGCTCCACATCAGCGGGAGGAGTGTTGGCCACGCGGGGTTTAACAAGAACTAGGCCCACAACCACGGCGGATCTATAATGGAATCGTTTTTCTAACCTGAAGATCTTTCATGTCCGACGCCGAGACCTTACCACTAGGCCACCGTAATATTTTCAACTTAATTGTCTTGGTTTTGAGCAAGATTTATTTATTTTTTATATTAACTTTAAAAAAATAGTAGATTCAAATTATTTTGAGTGTTTAGCCTACGACTCTCTGGTGTTATTCCCCAAAGCTGCGTGCTTAATACAATTTGGAAAATCGCGTGTCCGTTTTGGACACCTTCCCTTTTTGGAAAATAGAAGAAACGTATAGACCAGATGAACTGCACTGCACTGGTTTAGTGGAAAACATATTTACAATAGCAAACAAAAATGGTGCATAAATACCACCATTGCACGCGACATGAGGGATAAAATGGCCGGTAGGACGCAGTATCAGCAACAAACATTTCGAGTACTTAAAATTAGTGATCAAAGGACTTACCGTCCGAAACCACACACGCTTTGCAAGTTGCAACTGTGTTGTTATGCTATTGTAAATTTATATTCCTTTAAGCAGAGTGGAGTACGCCAGACTTCTTTACCATTCCTTTAAGCAGAGTGCAGTACACCACCCTTCCTTACCATTCCTTTAAACAGAGTGCAGTCTTGAGTGTCCTTTGCTTTTTATTCTATTCACAGGCAAGGAGTCCCACTTAGATGTAGTCCTTTGCGCTTACGACCCCGTGTTCCACAGGGTGTTCGAAATGTATCTTTACACTTTCAAAAAGAAATAAAAGTAAACAAACAATGATATGCACTTACGTTTTTTATGTTCCATAAAGAAAATATTAAAGTTTATTTTTAAAATGTTTTGTTCCACGATTTCAATGTGTGCACCATTAGTCGCGCGCAACACATCTAGTCTATATGAGATTTCTAACAACGTTCTATGAAGCATTGCAGAAACGGAAGTCTGGAGGGCCGATGTAATTCGACTTTTCAGTTTATCTGTGTCACGAATTGGAGATTGGTAAACAATGTTTTTCACGTATCCCCATAAAATGAAGTCCAAAGGTGTTATTTCTGGAGTTCTAGGTGGCCACGGTATTGGACATCCTCTTCCAATCCAACGAATGTTTAATTTTTGAAAGTGAACTTCGATTGTAGGTAGTCCGAAATTTATGCTGTACCTGTGTTGCAGATTTAAATTCGATAAACCACGATACAACTTGCGCTTGTTCTTGCGGTGAAGAAATTTTGAAACAAGAATGTTTCAAAACATTGATTTAGCGCCATCTAGTTTACACTTCATTTCAAAAAACGCTGATATTTTCTTGATGGAACATAAAAAAAACGTGAGTGCATATCATTGTTTGTTTATTTTTAATTATTTTTTAAAAGTGTGAAGATATATTTCGGACACACTGCATTATAAAAATGACTTATTTCTATATGCGTGAGTGTATCCCATGATTTTAGAATCACCCTATATTTGAACTTTCTAGGCAAAAATTTTTTATACTAGGAACAAAACCAAATTTGCCTTTACCATACATTTTCTGGGTATCCTGGATTTTTCTTGGAACAAGTGGCATATCGACAGTTCGAAACTTCTAAAGCAATAATGTTCCATAATTTTTTTTGAACACTAGTGCGCGTAATCTCTTCTTACTTAACTTACGGACTCTCTTGTCACTACTAATCCACAAGATTTTGCAAATTTGCGTTTTCAAGTTAACTTCGTTTCACCAAGAGAATGAGCGTAATGAATAAAATGTGTTTTGAAAATTTCATCTCAAAGACAGTTAACCCCTTGTTGTAACAATTTGTTTACCTCATAATTTGATGTCATGTATAGGTTGACAATTATTGAGCTATATGAAAAAAACTTTGTTGACTTTTGGACCGTTGTCGAGATTCAGTTAAAGCTTGTCGGTTGAATGCAGGGCATGTTGGGATTTTTTTTTTGAGCATGCGCACTCTTATTGTTGTTGTTCATTTTTCGTTGAAAATGTCGAAATACAGCATTTCTCAGCGTATATCGATCGTCAAGGCCTACTATGCGAGCAATAACAGCCCGATTGCGGCCCAAAGGAAATTTGCGACCGAGTACAAGCTGAAGACAACGGGTCCAAGTGTTATAACAATCAAAAATGTGATTGAAAATTTCGAGAGAACTGGTTGTGTCGATGTCTCGACGCTTCAGCGATTTTTGCAGAATTTTGCTCTTCGTCCGCGTCACGTCATAGCCATTGATGGCAAGCATATCGGACATGTCATAAACTAAATCAGAATATCGGTAGTTACTTTTAAAAATTGAATAAAATTTTGGAACTTCGTAGTTATTAAAAATTTTATTTTTTATTTCATATATCTCAATAATTGTCACCCTGAAATTTAGAGCATTTATTATTATTTCAATCCATATCTCTACTAATAATAAAGCAGAATGGGTGTGTCTATGTGATGGTGCTATACAGGGCAGACCGCTGGAACTAGAGCTATGAAATTTGGCACAAACATACTTTGAAGGGTGGGAATGTGCACCTCGGAGCCCTTTTTTTGAGATATTAATTAGAATTTTAATTAATTGTAAATTACGCAAAATTTCGGCGTTTTTCCTTAATAACTTCTGAACTTATTACAGAACAAAAATCAATTTTACACCATCTGAAAGTGCAAAATATTACCCTTTCAATGATATCAATTAAGTTGCCGTACATTTTTTCCCTAGTTTTAATAAATTTGTAAAAATATTTTTGGCATAATTTACAACAATGCGTTTCGTTGTTGCAACGCAATTCAAACCGTTTTCACTGTTAAAACAAATATTTAATTGCGCGTTTCTCTTTCATTGCTGAAAGTTGAGGTAATATCTTAAAACAATTTGCTTCCATAGTTTATTTCATCAAACTTTTTATGGAGTCTGTAAACCAAGCTCTCTGAGATATTACGTATATTAAGAAATATATCCAATAAGCTGAATGATTATGTTTGCTATGTTTTCATTCTTTTTTCGGCATGTTTTAATTCAGCTAGCATGCCTCTGACCATAAAGCGACATTTTAATGTTGAAATCGAATGCATATTTTGCAAGAGGAATAAGAAAGTGAAGACCGCCGGAAACGTGCAATTAGTTGTTGCATGGTATGGTCAGTTATTTGACTCCATTAGGGGCATATATGTAGACAATGTACAGAACAGGTGCAAGGCCACTAAAAGAACATGCGTTAAATATCTGCCACAATCTTAATTTAAAATTACGTTGCCATGAATTAGCAGCCATGAATATTAAATAATATAAGATTCTACTGAAATCACATTCTCGGAACAACCTGGTCGCCTAAGGCTGCTAGTAAGAACATAAAAAGTATCTAAGATATTTAGCTTTCTGACTGAGTAATTTTTTTAAATCACTGTTTAGATGCGAACGTGCACAAATACCGTTCAGCCGAGCGAACTGTTATTTATATGCAAAACTTTATTATTATAATATGATCTAATGCTATGAAAATACGAAGTAAACATATTAGCATGTGAAAATCGAAGGATGTAGCAGAAAGTAGACTTATTTACAACCCGCGGAAATCGAAGGATGCGCAGTCAGAGCGTAAAGAGTGTTTAAATGATGTTCGTCTTTTAAATTCACTACCATTTTGTCCTCAGATTTAAACGTCACAATCTGTAATTCGATGCACAAATCAGGCATGAAATTGTATGTGAACAGTTAAAAGAGGCAGAACAAAATTAATGCATGCTCAGGTAATACTTCTGAACAATTTGTAATTCGATACACAAATCAGGCATGAAATTGTATGCGAACAGTTAAAAGTGGCAGAACAGAATTAATGCATGCTCAGTAGTACTCCTGAAATATGTTGCACCGGTTCAATTTAGAATTAAATTGAGTATCAGGAGTTATTGAGTATCAGGCTTTACAGCACAGCATAATGTAACGTGCAATTTAATGCTAATGTTGGGCGCCGTTACAATTCTCTTACGATTTAAACACCATTTGAATTGTCTCTTTTTTTATTAAGTAAGCAATTTAACAACTGATCTTACTCATGTTATCATTTTCTCCACTAGAAATTGAAAGATAGGGTTTTTTCAAGTGACAGAGAGTTGCATAAAGGAGAATGGAAGTTTCAGTGACAAGAATAGATTTTTTAGTAATAATCTCGGCTCAGAAAATTACTGATAACTTGAAAAAATACGTCTGGAGTCTGTTCGATTGAAAAATGTCTGTAGTCACTGTTATATCAAAATGTATGCTAAATTTGCCAGAATATTTTATTGATGCAAATCTTTGTTTAGTTTAGTTGCAACTGCTTTTGAATTGTTGTGTTTCAATATGTTATTGTTTTATGCTCTCACTAAAGGCCATGTACTACTAGTGATGTGTCAGTTGTTACATAAAATTTCGAATGTTCAGTTGTGTGCGGTTTCTGACATTCGACATTTTGATATCACAGCAATGATGCTATATCAAAACAGAAAGTTGTAGTTAGTCCCCATAAAATGAAGAGTTTTGCATAGGCAATATAGATAAAGAATTTGATATATTTATTAACATAATTTTTTGATATATAAAAATTGTTTAATGAAAATAAAGAACTAATGTTTAACTTGAAACGCAAAACTTAAATTAGATTAACAAATTGATAACAAGCTTCTTTAAATATATATATAATTTCCATTCCTATTTCTTGTACGAATATCATAAGAGTATTCCAGTAGCAATTAAATAGAGAACAGACCACTC
>BGPR01016181.1:0-35102 GCA_013235015.1 Araneus ventricosus
TGAGTTTTGTCTTCGTCAGTTTCAAAAAATGCCTTATCATGTTATTTTTTATCCAATTTTTAAAAGAAATTTCTCATTTTACTAACCCCCTTACTCTTCTCTATCCAAATTAAATTCTGTACTTAAAAAATCCTTTCTCCCAAAAAAACTTTGTTCATTTTCATATAATTTTTTCTTTAATTTAAATGCACATTTAATTCACTCAATGGACTACCTATAGTTACTAAAAGCCTAAATATTTATGAAGAAATGCAGATAATGGCCACTGAGGTGTAAATACAATTACAACTTGCCTATGTTTTTTTCCATAATTTAAATTTTATGTTCTTTCCTTACCTTTTGATTTGTAATGTACTTTCAATTTTTATAATTATTTGTTTCTCCGTTTCATTTTCAGACTCTAAGTGTCTTTTATTTGCTGACGACTTGAAATTGTTTAGTTCAATGAATTCCAATCAAGATGCTGCCCTTCTACAGAATGACCTTGATTGTCTTTTTAAGTGGTGCACAGTCAACAAGTTACACCTGAACATTGAAAAATGTCGTATTCTTAGTTATACTAGAAAATCTCAGCCCTTGAATCATGTTTATATAATTAATGATCTTGTTTTAACACACTCTGATTCAGTCATGGATCTAGGTATCATCTTTGACACTAAACTTGATTTTTCCCAACACATTAATTCCATGGTGTCTAAGGCATATCATAGACTTGGAATTCTTATACGCAAAACTAGGGAATTTTCGAGTGAAATTGCCCTGAAGGTTTTATACTACGATCATGTACGATCTAGTCTGGAATATTGTAGTATTATTTGGGATCCCAAATACCGTAATAAAATTGAAATTATTGAGCAAATTCAAAACAACTTCTTGCAATATTTGCTTTACAAGAAAAATGTAATTTCTTACAAGATGTATCTTCTTCCTGTCTACGTGATATGTTTAATATACCTAGTTTGTGTTCCAGATGAGATGTTTCTTGTGTTCTTTTATTTTACAAGGTAATCAATGGTTCGATCGATTGTACTGATATACTGAGCGCTATAAATTTTTCTGTGCCTGCCAGATCTTTGAGGAACCAGGGTTCTTTTCCTAATGTGTATTCTAGATTTAATTATATTGACAGGTTCTCGTTGTATAAATTTTATAAGACTTTTAACAAGATCTCTGGTGAACTGGACCTATATCATGTCTCCTACTGTTTTTAAATCGAAATGGTTTCAACTTTTAAATACATGACCTGTGATTTCTTTTTTTACACTTGACTATACATATTAAAATTTTTATACGTTGATCTAGTGTTTGTGTGTGTTCGACTTTTTGACCCTTGCTTTTTTAATTTGGTGTTCTAAATTTTTTTAAAAAAATTGTGTGATTTTTTTTATATATAATTTTAATGTGACGGTGTGCAACATGTACTTTTGGAGCCTCAGTCTATTTTTAGTGCTTTTGTAACTGTGTGTTTTCATTTTAAAACATTTGTTTACATTTTTATAATTGATGAGGTTTTGAACTGTTGTATTCTCTGCAGTTACTTTTCTTCTTTGTGTTTTATTTCACTTTGTGGCTTGTGTTTTTTGTATGTTTTTGATCATGCACTCTGTAAATGGAGTCATCTCAGTAGTGTGCTTTCTTTGAATAAATAAATATTAAAACCTGAATGCAAATGTATGTATTTTTGTAATTAAATTTTACTTAATATTCATATATTATTTTAAATGTTCTCTTTCTCTCAGTTAGTGTAATAATTATATAGGAAAAAAAGGCATTTTTCTCACTAATGGGGGGGGGATTTGTTTCAGGAGGAAATATGTCTTGGTTAGTAAAAGTATTAACTAAAACTTTCTTTTACATTGTTTTGAGAAAAGACTATGAAAAATGAGAAAGGACAACGTGAATGCCTATTCTTTGCTATATGAAATCAGCGTGTGAAGTATACTGTTAATTTGAAAAATCAAGCTTTCCTTTAGACTATTTGCTTCACACAGTTTTTAGATTTTATAATTATTGTCAATAAAAGCAAATTTTTTGGATAAAGATTAGTTTTAACACATAACAATTGGGGCCCTATTGTATTTTCAGAACATCAGTTTTTGACGACTGAAATTTCAATTAAAATTTTTTATTGAAGTGTATCGTCGGAACATTTTATTGTTGGAACTAATTTATTTAGTATTGTCGATTTAAGACTATTTTAATAACCTTCATCCGTACAGAAATATGACAGGGGTTCCTGCAATGATGCATTCTTGTGCATTGTCGTAACTCAAAATGCATGAATTTTTGCTTTGTCTAAAAATAATTTCTTTTGATTTTTTAAAAATTTACTTTTTGTTCAATGATAATTTATATATTATAACACTTGGCATAGATAGTTTTTTAAATAAATACCAACTTATAGCTTGTTCTGTGCTATGTGGTGTTTGTTTTCTTTGAATGGACAAATGAGCAAATTAATCTGAATGAAAAACACACACACATATATACCAGTGGCTCTTTTTTTTTTTTTTACTCGAGTATATCTGAGTTTCATGAATCATATGAACATTAGAAATTGAAATATTTGTTCTTATACAGCTGTGATTGTTATTTATCTTATTTCAGGAAAAGCGAAACAAAACATGGTGCTATTTTTAATATATATGCTGTGGTTAATATTTGATATAGGTTGGCAGTTGTTAAACAGTATTTCTTTCTACTTTCGTAATAAATAATTTAATTGTTTCATTTGGATTGTCCTTTCAAAAAAGTGAGGCCTTATATTATGGAAAAGATATACATTTTCCATTTGAAATCTCTCTTCATTTGATATATACAGTTATGGTTTGTGACACAATAAATGTATAAATTGACTCTGTATAAATGTGTTTTGTTGTGCAATAAAATATTCTGTTTTGGCTTTTTAAGAGTGAGTTTTCAATACTACATCTATAATCACTAGATCATGCATGTAATAAAGACAAGTACACTCCAGCAAGTGCTGTAATTATAAAAAATCAAAATGATATTACAGAATATTCTTTGCAATTGTGTTTTTTCATGAAATCATTTGTGAATAAATGCTTTGATCGATAAAATATGTCATCATTAAGTTTTTAAGTAATTAGCTATTTGTACAATCTTAGCTTGTGTGAACTGGGTGTTTTGTAAAAAAAAAAGGGAGGGTTGCTAATGGTGATTAAAAATGAAATATAAGATTTTTAAATACCAAAAATTGGCTGTTTTGCAAAAAAAAGGCATTTGTGAATGGTAATTTAAAATGAAACATAAAATTTATAAATATCAAACAATGAATTATATTTTTGACTAGACAATGGATAAATAATTTTGAACACTGTTGTGTTATATAGATAGCTTCAGAATTTTCTCGCAATGCCATGCTACAAGCCAGCCATGTTGTGATTTAATGAGTTAATCACTCACTACACACATATTAATATTATGGTAAATTCTATGCTGAAAAGTAAAAAGATGGGAAGAAAAAGAACTTGCTTGGAACTTCTTTAAACCTAAAAGTGTACATTAGTTGCTTGCACTTTAATGTTGAGTACAAACATGCCAATGTAAGAAAAATGGAGAAACACTTAAAATGTTTCAATGTCCTGTTGATTTAAAAAGATTTTTGAAAGCGATGGAATAATGAATTTTGTTTTAAACAAATTCCAACTAACACAACTACACCAAAATTGGAGCTTCAAGAATTTTTAAAACTGATGTTCATGATCTAGATGAACCCTGCCAAAATAGTAAAATGTCTAGTATATCTTCAAATAATACAATAAATTCTGCAAAAAGAATTTCACTATTAGAATTGAAACATCTGCTAACTTTTTTATCTATTTTAACTTTTTATTTACGAATTATAAGCAAATGTATATTTTTTTCACTACCTATTATCAACTCTTTATCATTATAAAACCAAACTCAACATTTCCTTTTTTTTTAATTTTGTTAAAATAACTCGTTTTTCAAAAAAATTGCAAATACAAATTATTCATTTACTCATTGTAATTAAAAAGGTTGACATTTAAATCTCATATTTTATGTAACATGCATAACTCCCTTTTTAAAAAACAGCAAAGACATTATTATTAACTCAATTGTAATTAAAAAAGGCTGGCATTTAAGTCACATTTTATATAAGATACATAATGTAGTATTTGTTTTTTCTAATTAACTCTTTTAAGTTTTTAAATTTTATTAAAAATTGTAACGGGGTCATATGTTCCTAGTTTTTGTACCTTACCTTATATGATGTATATATACATAGCATTATCATATTACTGCAGTGCATGTATTTTACATGAATAGAGTTAATTGAAAAATAATACACATTTTGAGTATTTACCCTTAAAAATAAATACCCGAGTATTTTACATCACTGATTCAAATTGTTACTTTTAGTTCAAATTATTTTTTTCATAGTTAACATGTTTTTATTTATGCCTGAGGTTGAATGCAATAAGAGTTTATCAACTACAATTTTCATATAAAGTTAATTTCATTATCATGTTTTGTTGAGTAATAAAATATGCTGTTTTCTATTTAACTGTGTTTATTTGCAACATTTCACCTACTTACATACATGTGATAAAGATGAGTGCATGTTGCATGAAATCTGTGATAAATTGCTAATGTTCTGGATATTTTAATAAAACATATAAAGTATTTAGGAAATTTACACAGTCTTAGCTTGAGTTTGTTAAATAACTTACCTTAAATTGATCATCAATAAAGCAAAATATGAATAAAAATAATTTCCTAAAAAAATCTATTAAAAATTTGCATTCATGTAAAATCATACTTCTATTCGAGTTGTTTTCATAGAACTTTATAAGCTTTAGTTGATTTGTTTGGCATAATGCAGTTGCCCTAGACAACTTTTTCGAATAACATTTATTAATAAATTCTAAACTGAACAAAATAAGAAAATGTTCAATATATAAAAATCAATCCCTATTATTTTTCATTCTAATTTTTATACAAAAAGCTTAAAATGAAGTTTATTAGTGAAAGTTAAGCAAATAGGGAAAATAACATTGCATGAAGGACCCACACTTTACAGACATTTTCTTCAGAGAATGTGGAATAAGATTCAAAATACAATGTTGACTTCAACATTTTATTTAATTTACAGTATTCAGTACCATCATTTATTCATGCAATGCCACTAAAACAGTTAATCTGCTTTTGACATTCAATAGTCTATATTTTTAAAACATGCTAAAACAACAAATTTAGTTCTAAGTAAATATAATGGAAAAACTAGGCATAATTCTGCATAATAATAGTTTTCGAAATTACTGAGATGTATGCAAATAAGTTGAAAATGCCTCATTTCTGTTTAAATGCAACCTAACCTTGTCGGCCTTGTAAACAATCTACTATCCGAAAATCTAGAAGCAATTTCAAATCATAAACAAAACACGACACGACTAATAGATTCAATACAAATCTACGGAAAACTCCGATCAGCTGAAGAAAAAAAAAAATCCTTGCAGTGATTTACGTCACAAGTGACTTCGGAAGAGCCAGCCAATGAAGAGGCTCAAAAATCTCTACGGCTTGAGTGCATGTAAAGGTTGTGAATATGCGTCCCGGACGTTAGCGTTATGTTCTGCTTTGTTGTTTTGGTTTTATCTTTTATGACGTGGTTTTGATATTTTCTTTTGTTAATATTTTTCACTTTTCAGTTGTACTGCTGCATTGGCGCATTTACCCCATTAGTGAAGTTTTTTTCATATTTAAATCTTTTTCAGAATTTATATCAACCATATTGTATCCATTTCCTAAAGTTTACTTCATTTGAAATAGTATTTCTTCGGTTTAAGTATTTCTTCCGTTTAAGTATTTCTTCGATTAAAATTAATTTCTTGATTGGTTATTGCATTTGTTTCTGTATATGTTTGTATATATATATATTAACAAAAGAAAAATATACAAAACTATTTTAGAAAAAAGAGAGAGCAATCAAAAAATAAATAGAACGCTAAAGTAAAGGATGCATCTTCAACAGTGCAATCAATTACGAGCGTGTAGAAGTATTTATCGGTTTTTTCTACACAAGCTTAAGCCTGAAAGTTCAAAATGCTTGTTTCCCTGGAACACCAAAAAACCAAGAATACATTTATGCGTATGGATAGAAAAACAACAGAAGCATTGTCAGAAAAACCAAATATTAATAGAAAATCATACTCAAAACAAAAAGAAGAAAAAATTCTCAAAACTCACACAAACAAACACGTGGCGACGTTGCTGCAAACACGCTCAGAAGTGCTGAAGCAATACTTTGAAGTTCAACGTAGCGTCGCAGACACAGCTACTTATTAGTGGCAGTTAACAGTTAGTTTTTATTTATCTAGTGCAAAGTGCTCAAATTAAATTAATTTACGAATAATAATTAATACAGAGACAATAATAACTAGAAAAATAAATTTATTGTTTGAAATTTTTTTTTTATACAGCGGCGGTAAACATTTAGTTATACTTATCTAGTGCAAAGTGCCCTACTTAAAATAATTTACGAATAAAAATTATAACAGAACCAAAAATAACTAGAAGGACATTGACGGGAGGCTGTTTCCGCGAAACAGCCGCTGGGATTGAGGGGCGTAAAGTTATTTACCTTACTCAACTGTGACTTTTTGTGACTAAAGTAGGTCTGTGTGACTGAAGTAACTCTTTGTGACTCTGAGATTATGTGAATGAAGTAACTCTTTGTGACTCTGAGATTATGTGTCTGGAGTAGCTATTTGTTACTCTCAATTTATGTGACTGATTCTTGACTTTGGTTGAGATTTTTTTTCGAGAAAAAATTCTTGTTTTCAAATGTAAGCAATGTAAGTCAGATGTTTCTGTTAGTAACAATCTTATGTAAAATCGGACGATGGTACGAGAAATAGCAAACGTAATTCAACACTTCTGGAATAATATTTCGCTTGTACGAAGGATCAATGAATGAATTGCCTAATGTAATTGGATAGTTTGTAGGAACCATATTGAGAACTGCTCGTTCTTCTCTTCTCACTTATTTGACGTTGAGCGGCAGCTCGATTTTGCTTCAACAAATCCCTTCGCTGACTCATTTTGGAAGTTTCTAGAAATTTCTACGAAACAAAATTTGGAAAATCCAGTTAATATACCGCTCATAATCGACTGCAGCAAGCGGCTGAGGCTGTCAGACAGTTAAGTATGAGAAAGCGCGGGGAGCTAGGTTGGCCACAGCGTGCTAGCGCATCGGTCGCTGTGACGTCATCAAAATTCTTCGTGATTTTCACTAAATTTACAACTCGACTATTACTAAACCGTAATTCCAAATTCTAAAAGTCTTTTTTCAATCTTTACTTTCAACCTTTCTCTGTTAAATGCAATTACAACCATCTCTCTATGTTATTTGGTTGCATATCTATAAGCTTTTAACTTTATCACGAAAAGCATCATAATTTTTTCCTTTCCCAACACCCCATTAGACCATTATGGAGGGACGTAAGTTTACGTCAAGAAAAAATAAATTAATTGATTAAAAATTGTTAGACAATGGAAGAGAAATATTAAAAATATATCGTTGCTAAAACGCCAAAACCAGGGATCAAAAAGGTGGTCCTACTTTAGTAAAATACTACGCCAATATCGCTCTTATAAGCGTTCCCCTATTTGCATTTTAAAGCTAAAGAATAAAGGTAAATAGAGTGATCAAGAAATATGTTATGCACAGGAAGCGAGTTTGCCAATATCACTTGTTAGTCTCGTAAAGTAGAGACAGGCAGCTTGAGTAATACTAATTATGAAGAGCTGCTGGATTAGCTAAAAGCGTCCTGGCTTATTGCATGCAGTGGAATTTCTATGAGATGGAGCATTTTTAGAAATGACGAATCGTATGATTTAAAATAGACATTTATTAGACGACCACATTTAAGAACATATTTACATATCACATCTTATAGTAAAGCAACAGCTTACAACTGAAGTCTCTCCGAGGAGAGAAAGCTTAGAGAACCGTAGGTCTCTCTCCTTCTCTTTCCCTTTTCCTCAATGACATAGTAGAGACAAGTATATATACTCTAACAATCATCTACATATCAGCTGCGGGAATCGGATAGACAACGTCATACGATTCCGATTAAATAGCTGTTAAAAAATGGATGTCAAGTGAAGTGATTAATTTAAAGAAAGAATGCTTCAAATCATAGAATAAAGGTACGAGAGACAATTTAGAAAAGATGCAAGCTTTTTAGCTTAAAATGTACAATTTCCCAACAACATATAATTTAAGCTTTCCTTACATCACTATTAAATTAAATTATATTTCTTGATCTTGAAGAATTTATAGAAAGAAAGAATTTTTAAGCTTTCCTTACATCACTATTAATCCAAAATTCCACAAAAATCCTATTTCTTTTTGTTTTATCACTTCTGGAACTTCTTTATAGATGAACCAACCAAGAAAAATTTTCTTTAATTTGTTAAAAAAATTACTGAATGTCATTTGTTCAGAAGGTTTCACTTGGATCATTAACAATAATAAACCGGTTATTGACTTCATTCGCAGTAATAGAGGCAGTATTTCTTCCATTGAAACTTTCGACTTCAAAGGTATTTTTACTAACATTCCTTTAGTTACTCTTCGAGAGGTGTTCAATTCTTACTTTTAAGATTATAAAAATATTCTCAATATATCCTTTGATTATTGGATAAGTTATGTAATTTCTGCATATTTAATAGAATTCATTTACAATGAGGAAAGTTTTTTCTCCAAGCTCATGGTATTCCATAAGGCTCTTCTTTTTCTTCTATTACAGTTAAACTTTTCTTACACTACTTGAAGCACAATTATACACTTATTCATACTCAGTCTTTCAGATAAGTGGTTGATCTTGATGAATTTAATCATGAAACGTTTAATAATACGAGACAAAATATTTATGCTTCAGCATTGCTTCTTAAGCAAACAAATAGTAATATATTTAAGCGGATTTTTTAGATCTGGAAATCAAACAGATAGTAACTTTTGTATCGATATATTTGATAAAAGAAAGGATTTTAATTTTAATGTCAACCGACTCTCCCATTGGTCTTCAAATATTTATATTAATCTTTACAGAAACACAATTCTCACTCAATTATCTCGTATTAAATCTATTTGCTGAGATGTAGATACAAAATCTAGTCAATCTAAACTTTTATTTGATCAACTAATTTTCAATGGAATTCCCGAAAACTTTGTGCGTCGTTATCTCAAGTTTTAAATTTTGTAATCTTTATGCTGCCGGCAAAGCCTTTTTTCTTTTTTTTCTTCCTTCGATCTGCAACGATAAACACCGCTTTGACTGCAGCTCTCGCCTTTCTACCGCTTTACCTCATGCGTCATTCAGTGGCTCCTTTTCGAATTTCAGCGATTGTAAGCCTTCATCAATGCCACGTGCAGTTCCGGTGGCTTTTTTGAGGATTCCAATGGTGGTAAGTTTTTATATTTTGTGAATATGTGTTTCATTTTATTTTTAATCTAGGTTTTCTTTATTCGAAATCTTGACTTTCGATTTTTTTGAAATCGACTTCTTAGTGTATTTCTTTTAATCCAGAATTTTTCTAATTTCATGGTGGGTGTTTTTTGGGGGATAACGACAAATTTTTTGCTATTTTTTCGTGTTCGTTAAGCAGAAAAAACACTAATTAATATCATAGGCGCGCTTCTCTTCCTGATGAGCTGCTTGATATTTTAAATTTATTGTGGTTTTCTCTTTCTTTTTTTCTTTTTGTTTATTTCTGATATATTGTCTTTTGTTTCTTGTATATTTTGATATTTTGCTTTTTTGTTGACGTAGCTTTTGTGCGAATGCAGAAATAGTTTTCTCTTTTAATATAATTTTTCTTGCACTTTTATAATAATTTAATTTTTGCATTTTCCAAAAAAATTGTTTTTGTTGTTTTATATTTTGTATATATACCTATCACTTGAATAGCCTCACCAGTAATAAAGCATAGAACGTATATGTTATAAAGAAGAGTACGTGTATGTTATGCGAATATTCCCGTTTTGTAAAAAGCTGCAGTAAATACCACGTCACATGAATAGCTCCACAAGTTTGAATTTCGTAAATCCAGAATTCTAAGGCAGAAACTTTCTATCTCATTGCTTAGGGTTAATGCTGAGTTAACTAAAATAAGATTTGGTGAATTATTTTGTAAAAAGCGCCGAGCATCTCGCCTTAGCAAAATAAGAAATTATTCAGGCTGAAATTTTGAAGTGTAAAAGTTTCTCGAACAGGAAAATTGCCAGAAAAAATTAATCATAGTTCTTAAGTTATCAACATTCTTTTGTAGGATATTCGCCAATACTGTAGAGAAATAAAGAAGGGGCTGCTTTAGCCACAAACGCCAAGAAGGCAGCTTGACTCCTTGGTATCCATCTAATTCGTGTCCACCAGCATTAAGAATAGCTAAAAAAATGAGATTAAAGCTACAATTTCACATGTCAGAAAAATTACTAAGAATTAATTAAACGATTGAGACTAAGACGCAAATCGCAGCTCATCTCATGGCCAATCATAAGATGAAAAGGTTTTTCTTTGCAAAAAGGCATAGGCATTAGGCTTTTAAGCCGATAAACGTATATTTCCCCAGTGAAAAAAAATTGAAAATGGATGCACGGGAACGGGTGTCCTATTATTACCATTCGATAAAAATTTTTGAACTGATAAAGGTACACTGTAGCCATATAAAGTACTGATACATTATTCTTCCAGCTTTAATTTAATGAAATAACACTGAGGCTATTCAAGTGACTAGGTCATTTTATTAGTAAATAATATTTTCAATAATTAATACATAAGAAATCTTTTTATTTTTATACTTTGTTATTATAGTGGAAAATCCTTCTAATAAACTCATCTTTGTATTGAAAATAAATATATGCATTTTTTATTTAATAATTCGCAGTTTTTTAAGTGAGGCTATTCAAGTGATTGGATTATATATACAAAGTGATTCGAAAAAACGTGATCAAAATTTAAAGGTAGGTCAGGAATACGATAAGTTTTAAGAATAGCATAGGAACATGAGCGCGCAAACTTCATCTGGAGGCAGCAGATGACATTAAACATAAAACAGCGCTGGATAAAATGCCAATATCTTTCTGAATATTAACGGTATTGTACTGGAAGTTCTATATAATTTGCACTATGTATGTGGCTCTAAAGTTGTGAAAGAAAAATTACGTCACCTGTCGCGCATGCGCAGTAAAAAATTATTTATTAGAAATGCTAATATCTCCTTTACTATTCAACGTATTTACACGAAATTTTGAGCACTGTTTCTCTAATACGCATATTACCACGTACTCTGTAAGTTTCATAAAATTCCAAGGAAAACTCTGAAAGCTATGAACAAAAAACATGCGAAATAATTTCGGAATTTTTAAAGAAACCTTTATATTTTTCCGAATATTCGTGCTATTTGCGCACATCACACAAAAGAATTGAAGAAAGTTTCAAACCATTATTAGCTTTCTGCGAAACGGGGTGAGTCAAAATCCTTTTTCGAGATCATCAATTTCTGGACGGTCCCTGAATGCACTCATGACCGAATCTTTGATGTAAATTGTGAGTTACAACCTATTCTTTCTTTATATGTTCGAAGATAAAAGAAAATTCATCCGCCTCTCGAGGGATATTCGAAAAAATCGAAAATTTGCTTCTGTATGCCTTATCTAGCCTTAAAGTTCCGTCAGACACAAGCGAGTGCATCCAGCTGAATCACAACAAGGTTATAATGCACATTTTTTCGAATAGCTCTAGAAAGGCTGGATGAATTTCCCTCTTACTAAGAACATATAAAGAATAAGTTGTAACTTACAATTTACATCAAAGAATCTGTCACGACCGTCAAAAGACGAAGATTCGGTCTTTTGACTTCCGGTATCATAAGCGAAACAATATTTAAATTGTTTATTCGAACAATTTTGGTCGTCAAATTTTCGTAAGAAGCTACTTTGTCGACTGTAACGTTAGAATGTTCGTATTTCCCTGAGCAATCCTTAGAAAGATGATCTCCAAATTTATTATACTTCTAATATTTTATTACTTTAATTTTGTTCTCACATAAAGTTGATTTATGACCGAGAATACCACAATTGAAGCACCGAATGTTATTTAATTTAGTATCCTTGAATTTTTCTTTATTTTCGATTTTCGGAGCTTTATTTCTATCTTTGTTTTCGTTTCCGAACTTTGGTTTGTTTAATTTGGCTTTTTCCTCAGTCGGATCTCATTTCCTCATAAACTCTAAGTTTTTGTTTAAACTTTTACAAGCTTTGACAACCATATGAAATGCCTTTTCTAATGAGAGAATCAGGTATACCATTTATTACATATTGAGTTAAAGCAGCATCTTCAACATTACCTCTGTTATACAATTGTTTCATAATAAAAAAAATTTCTTCTAACGACTCATTAGCTCTTAGTTTACTTTCACTTAACATTTCATGCAGTTCAGCAGAATTACAAGAATAACCAAACTCTGATAATAATAAATCATTCTGCTTTTCCGAGAGTTCACACTAGTTTCGCTTTGAATACATACGTTGGTAACAGTTGGTATTTACGCATTCTACGGACAGAGGAAACACTTTTCTCGTTGACTGGTTAAGCAAATTCGAAGAACTGCGATAATGGGCAGATTCAAATCCCCATGATGTGCTCGCACAGGGAAAATGACTACACAGTCATTTTGCGGGATAGTAAAAACCTTCATGCTCAGCCCTTACCTTCTTGATGAGATTACATGGTCTACGAAAGTGTACGGTGAAAGGGTTCTCTTTATGAAGCAATTTTCACCAATTACGCCATTCCCGATTTACAACAGAAATTTTCTGTATGAAGTCGTGAAGGATTTTCTGTCAAACATTTATTAACGCAACACTTTGGTAACAGATTTATCTTCCGTCATTCCAGGTTCCCGTGACTGAAAAGTTAACCGATTTCACGTCAATGGATTTCTGGCTGCGGGGATGCCTGAAATCAAAAGTGTATGCATCAAATCCGAAACTGAGACTTATTTGAAAGATGCTATCCAATGTGCGATTGAACCGTTTGCTCTTCCCATTGCACCTGATGCAGCACTATGCACAAACTGTTGCATGCAAAGTGGTATCGTGTGTGAGAGCGGAAATTTCGAAAATTTAAGAAACATAAAAATGCTTGTGTGGTTTGTGTTCCGAAATATAAAAATGTGTTGTTTGTTTAGCGATGAAATCTGATAGATAGATAGATATTTTTTCAAATATTTTTCAATGTTCCATGGTTAAAAATTATATCATCAACATACCTGAAATTCTGAGGGTGTGAAAGTAAGGAACTTTTTCAAAATAATGGAGAAAAAGGTTTGTGGTTATTAAAGAAAAAGAGGAGCTTTGTGGAATGCCAAGTTGCTTGAAATAAAAAACTTTCCCCAATTGAAATGAAGTTATTGAATACGGAAAGATTTCAAGTCTAGAACAAAAACTCAAAAGAAAGATTTAAAATATATATGTAGTCGTAAAAGTAAGTATTAAGAACCTCTAGAAGACAATCCAACAGAATATAGGTGAAAGGTTTTTTGAAACTGTTCTTTTGTAGAAAAGTTAATTTATCTTTATTCTTTTCAAAACAATATATTTTCAAATACTATCAATTAAAAACGCCATAATTGTTCAGAAAAAAGCTTCCAGGTGCAGTTTTCCACCCTCTAAATATGTGTTTGTGAAAAAATACTTAGCTGTAGCTCCAGCGGTCTTCAAGAGGTTCTTAATTCTTCTGTGTTAGTAGTGGAGATTTTAAAGATTTTCGTTTCTGTTAGTTTATTTGGTTTTCTATTTAATACTACAATTAACGTTAATTCATCAGGTTTTCTTTTTTTCATTTAAAAAATTTATTTGGTACTACTTCTGATATAAAAATTATGTTCTTCAAAACATTCACGTAAACATTTTATAAATTTTGAGTATTTAGATTTTTATATTGTATAATTCTGAAATATTTTTTACATTGTCGGCATGCTTCCTGTGCAGGGTCCGGTCTGCTTCCACTTCGTGTACATTTACGAAGAATCAAAAAGATTCAAGACAATGGGCATGAAGTGACATTTTATATATATATGTAGCCAGAAATTCGATTAGGTCTTCATGTTAAATAAGATTTTATATATATTTTATATTCTTGGAAATACGTTCTAAGCTTATACACAAAATATTTCCAAGTCCCGTCAGCATTTATCGAGTGTTTAGTGAACATCTGCCTAAACATTTCGGCTGACAACTTGTACCGTTTCAACAAAATCTGCCTTTATCTGTTCATAATCTTCGGTCATTTCTTCAGGCTGTGTAGCAATTAATTAGGCCATGTCGTTGGGATGTAAACCTAGAAGATGTGTAACCCACATCTCCTCAGGAACCTTTGCTCTCTTCACCTGCCGTTAAAATAGAGTCAGGTATAAACTAATATCCCCCTACTTTTGGATCACATTTTTGTATCAGATGATGGACATCGAACAAAGACTTCCCCTTTCTCCCGTAGTTGACTATATTCCACTCGCTTCTGTCTCTAATTCCATCTTCTTTAAGAGCACATAATGTTCTCTCTCTTTTTCTCTCTCTTATCTCTCCTCTTCTTTCTCCCTTTCTCTCTCTTCTCTTTCTTTTTGTTATTTCTCCTTTTTGTATCCTGGCTGAAGTTACAGCTTTTAAAATGTCTTTAAATGCCTCTTGTTCGTAGTCAGCTAATGACTGAATCACTTTTACCAATCGAAGATTGCCAACAGTTGGGCGTACACCTAGGCAGACCTCTGCGGCTAGACTTAGAAGATCAAAAACTTCTGTACTTTAACTAGAAAAACCAATTTTAACAATTTTTTTCGAAAGACAAAATACGATATGAAAGTAAAATATGCATATATTCTTAATGATCCTTTTACAAAATTGTCAAAAGAAACACTATATCTAGTTATATAAATAACACTACAATACAAGTCAATGCAAATATTTTATCACTGCACTATGTGCTTCAGTATATTACATAATACCGAGTTTAATCCTAGGTTATTTCAAATTTACCACCTACTGGATCAATCAAATTTCTGAGTTTGTAACAAACAATTAAAAGGCTAGAAATGTTTAAGTTTATTCAGTCTATCAGAGATTGTACTGAAATAAAAATCTTAATCTCCTAGATAATCTGATCTACCGGAAATTAACAACACAAGAAATTTATTCAGTTTTTCCTAGACAATTACTTAAATTAAACAGTCTAACGGATTATTTGAATTCAAACTTTCAACTGTTAAATATATCCGAGGCAATTTTTTTAATTTATGCAGTCTACTGGAAATATATCACGCAAAATTCTTATTTCCTAGATATGGACATCTACAGGAAATATACTCACTAAGAACTTTTTGATTTTCCTAGACAATTCAAAAATTTTGAGAGCCTATTGGATATATAACTAGATTCAAATCTATACTTTAGCTAATGCTATTTAAAACAATTCCAGTTATAATAACATAGTAATTTTTTAACTAAGGAGGCACTGATCCCATGAAAACATTTAAAATCCGTTACCTGTCATGAACTGCAATTCATGGATGAAAAAATAAATGACACTCAGGAAAATCCTTTATCCACAAATTGGTGCTCTTTGTATTAGCAGAATATTTTCCTGTCTTGAATCGGCAAACAAATGGCGCTCCAGGAAAAATATCACAACTAAAAGCTCTTTATTTGAGCACGAAACCTTCAAATCATAACTCGAATTTAAATCTGCGTTTAAGTGTAAAAATCGATCCGCACCGCTTGCCATCAATTAATATCCATTCTGTAACATCAGACTAAACCAATAGCCGTTTCCAATATCAAAAATATACTTTATTTCAGCTATTTACAAAAAAATAGTTGAGTCGTCCTGAAAATTTGAAGAACTGAAATTTCTAAGCTTGAAAAAGATAAACAATCACAACCTTCACATTACGTGCAGTCTGTGCCTCAAAAACAATACATTTATTAAAAAAAGCTGATAAAGCCGTGTTAGTCCAGTATGCAAAAGATATAAGAACTAATATAGAACTAATAGAATAGACTATCTATAGAACTAATTTTCATTTATTTATCAACATATTCAGTCATGAGGAGAGTGGCGGACATGCGAAAATCTCATACAAGAAATTCAAGTCAAAAAAGAACAAAAATTCCCTGCGTTCTCTCAGATAGGGCATTAACATATAGACAAGTGGAAAATTGAGGGGTTTATTAGCTGTTTTTAGCAAGTTACGTAAGTGTTTTAGGGAAACGTTTGCGGCGTCAAGACGTTGATTCATGATTTCTGAATATATATATTTTATCATATATATCAATGCATGTCACCGTGGCTTAGTGACATCTCGTTCGTTTAATTAATACCCCGTTATCAAATATGCAGATTGTGCAGTGTCCGCCAATCCCATAAATAGATCAGAAAATACTTCGACTTATGCCACCATATCATATATATCTATGCATGTCACCGTGGCTTATTGGAATCCCGTTCGTTTGATTCATACCCGTAATTTAATATGCTGCAGTGTTCGCCAATCTCATAAAGATATCAGAAAACCCCTCAACTTATGCCACCTCATCATATATATCTATGCAGTATGCATGTCACCGTGGCTTAGTGACATCTTATAGAGAGATGAAGCTAACATCTCGTTCATTGAATTAATTCCACATTATCAAATATGCAGATCGCGCAGTGCACGCCAATCACATAAAGTGATCACAAAACACCTCGACCTATGCAGTAGTAACCACTTATCAAAATATTAGCAGTAACCGCACGGCAGGGCCCGTGACATGGTTATTATCATGTCTGTTCTCGGAACCTGAAAACGTCAAAGAGGGAAAATTAGTTTTGAGATTGAGTCCCAATACCACCCGACCTTTTCACGGGCATGCTGCCTTATTCTTTCCTCCTGAATGATCACAGCACAGATTTCATCTTTTCTCTCTAAAACGTTTTCGCTATAGAGCTTCGGGATAAACGATATTCGTTGTTCTTCCGTTTGGAACTAGGATGCACAGATTGTCGGATTTTCCAACTCTTGAACAATGACATACAATTGACCAAGAGAGAAACAGGGCTTAAGAAGATCGAGTCCTACAATTTTTAGGTATTGTCCTTGTGCTTTGTTGATGCGCATGGCGAAATATAAACGAATAGGGAAATGAATGTGTTGAAATTGGAATGTGAAATCCGAAGAGATGATCGAGATTCTAGGAATAAAAACGTCCTCACCAGCGGTATGCCCAATCTTGATTGTGGCTTCAGTGATATTCTGGATCAGGTTCTTGATGCAGATTCTTGTTTTATTTCAAATTGAAGGTGGATGAAGATTCATGAGAAGAATTATTGGTGCCCCATACTGTTAAAAATCAACCTGAAAATTCATGTGAAAATTTACTGATTTTAACGGAAAATTTCCATAATGTCTCGATACCGGTATTTTCCCCTAAACAAACGGAACTTTCCGTAAATCACGAATCGGAAAGGCAAAAAGGGTTATTTTCCATCTTTATGGCTGCCGTAACTGGTCTAACCGGTTTAGAATTGGAGCCAACGCACACAATTTTGAATCCGAATTGTATTACTTTCTGTTAAAATGTATTAAAAAACATCAAGACCAAAAGATATCAGCAAGTTATTACCATAAAATACACATATATGAGGCAAAAGTCAATATCTGTTTTAAATGTGTGTATTTTAAACGAGTATAACTTTAATTTGCTATTGATTTTGATTCATTTTCGTTTTTACCCAATTGACGCTCTCGCTAAGCAACCTTGAATAGGCCCCGAGAAAGCGAATCATGGATGTATCACGGAACCGCGCCGTCATCTTGGTTACACCAAGAATGTTTTTAGTATTAGCATAACGTGTTGATTTCATTTTATTTGAATGAATTTTTAAGATATTTCGGCAGGATGAGGTCTTGTGTAGCCTTCAATTGCACAAAGAGATGTTTAAAGAAGATCCCAGGATTAACTTTTCATAAGTAAGTCCACTTTTATATTATTAAAACCAAGTTTTTGTTTGTTGTGATTGTGGGTGAAAAGCTAAGGTGAATAAGTACGTTTTTAACTGATTTGCTTGAGTTGCAAAATCTAAATTTCTAAAGTTATTGTTACAAATGTGGTATTAATTGTAAATCTGGCTCACAACTTCTTTATTGTTATTTGTTTTATTGTGGTCTAGAATTATTACGCTATCATGAAAGGACAAACTTTCATGACTGAAGTTTGCTGTGTTTTGTTCGAGCAATTTATTTCTTATCTATTTTAAATAAATGATAAAAAAAAATCTAATCGATATAAAATTCAAAATATTTTATAGATTAGTATTTCAATTATGTGTTCTGCAACTGAAAAAGCTTTAGTAGGTAATATTGTCATGTTCTTCTTTTGAAATGTTTACAAATGATATGCAACAAAATTTAATACCATAATACAAAATAAAAGAAAGTTTATGAAATTTTTTAATTCAATTAATGTACCAAAATTAAATTACTTATCTTGTTTATACACATTTGTTTGAAAAAATTTACATGTGAGCATAGAAACAAATTTCTTAACAAGGTTTGTATTGAAATCTTGTCTAGCTTTCTTTATGTTTACCATTGGAAATTGCTGTCTTTTTGCCTTTTACAGCTGCATTTTAAGCACAGGTTAAGCAAATATTATATACAAATATTATTGTTAAAAATTGATTATTCTCGGTGAAGTAGCAGACGCAAGAGCACATGCTTTCTGTCACGGCTGTATTTTATGTGCATGTTATTGATTTTACACAAAATTAGTTTTCGAGTTATGGACTGCATTTGGATTTAACATTTTAATGTTGTCGCTTAATTTTACAAATGATACTAACTATTGTATTGCATATAACTTAACGTTTCTGAGTTGAAATAGTAAATAATACATAATAGTTCAGATATGAACTATTTTTATACAAAAAGCTCTAAATTTGCAACAAATTATATACAAAATGTAAAAGCAAGATTTTTTAAAACAATAAAGTATACGCTTTTCGTCTGAAATATTTTAAATTTCATTATATTTTTAATAGCTTCCCAAAAGATGAAACCCGCAGAAAATTGTAGGTGAAAGCAGTTCGGCGCGAAAACTAGGAGCCTTCAAAATTTAGTAAGTTGTGCTCGAAACATTTTCCTGAAGAAATTATTGACCAAACTTCTCTGTCATGTGTAAGACTACGAGACAACGCTGTACCTTCAGTCTTTGATTTTCCATCTCATCTTCAAAAGGTATTAAAAGTTTTATTATATATATATTATATTAATTTTATAAGCTTATTTTTAGGTATTTATTTATTAGCTGGAGGCAGGGCGAGTATTCTGGATGCACATTTTATTACCTTTTCACTGTAAACCTAGATCAACCTTGTTTTAATTGGTTTATGGAGTATCAACAAAGAAAATCGTGTACACTTGTACAATTAGTAGATTTGATTGTTATTACTTAAATAATATTGTTAATTCATACTTATTTCAATTTAGATTAAGCATAGCATAAAATACAAACTTTGCATTATTTATTTAGTAGTTTTTAACTAACAGATTTAATTTCAACAGTAGTTTGGATTTGTTTTGGCAAAGAAATAATAATTTAGATTTTTGCACTTAAGTTTTTCTAGTAAATAATTTAAATATATAAATTCGGTTTTAGGACAAATGAACGCTTTGACATTTTTGATCTAATGAACATATGAAGTTATAACTTATTTTTTAAAAAATTGTATGTAAAGAGCTAACTAAATGGGAAAGTTGAGTGAAGTTCACACCATTTTATTTTTTATTAATTTCATAACAAGTTTTAGAAAATGTTTATGAAGCTTATTCACAATTTATCAAAGTTATGCTTCATAATAATAGAATATTTTCAGAAATTTTTCAATTTGTTTTATGTTGTTAATTTTTACAGAAATTTATCAACTTTTCCGACAAAAAAATTAACATTTGGCTTCATGCTAAGAATTCGTACAAAAAATATTCCACAAAATTGTTAAACTAGAAGGTTTGGAGCTAGATCGGAGGGGATTTAATGTTTTTTTTTTGTTTTGTGTTTCCAAAATAAGTAATTATTCTTTACATTTTTTAGGTGGTAAAAATAAGGCAGCTGCCAATCCAAGCAATCTTCGAACCAGCCCATTCCAAGATAGAAGCTCAGCAGGCAACAACTGGAGTAGAGTCAGCTGCAACTGAATTAGAAGTAGTCGGTTGTTCATCAGAGTCCCCTACCAAAGCAGCATATAAGCGTAAAGTGGCCGAACTTGGAGATATTATTGAAAAAAAGAGCAGAGTTGCGGTCATTCGCTTTGACCCTAAACTTTTACTCGCCGAGGGCATACGAGTATGTGCGGTCTACTTTTGGATTAGCTCTCCCTCATCACAAAACTTTAAGTCGCTGGTACCAACACATAGATGAAGCACCAGGTTTCACAAAAGAAGATTTTATAGGGAGTGAAGCAACAGTTGAATTCTTAAAACTGATTAATACTCTGTTTTATTTTTTAAATTCTAGGTCCATTCGACAGCATGGACCAAAAAAGGAGTTTCAAAGCAAAATACTGATTTGTATTTAAAATTTATGCATAAAGCAAACGCTTATATACTTTCACTTAAGGAAAGCCGTGGTGGTCTCCCAATTTTGGAATCGAGGAGAAAACTGGCTTCCTAGGCTTTCTTATATGCATAAAATATTTTGAAGCTATTGTAGCAAAGATGATTTCTTCTGAACGTCCTGATCTTATCTAATTCCCATTGTACAAGGTAAGTCAAGACCATGTTGAATTGTTGTTTTCCGCTGTTCGGTTCCACGGAGGAAACAGCGATAATCCCACTGCACGTCAGTTTCGTTCTGCTTATCGGAAATTGCTTGTAATGCTGAGATTAAATGTACTGCATCCGGAAACTGTATTCCACTAACAGATCTATACATCCGTCAAATGATGTTTTTAGCATTTGTAAAGAATGCGAAATTGTTTCTCGACAACACATTTGTTAATTAAGGGTAGTTAATTATAGAGTGTTAAAACTAATAGGCAAATTTGGATAAAAAAATTTTAACGTAGGTTTTTTGAGAATGATTTCCTGTACCGTGTTAAAAGCATTTTCACATTCAACTGACCAAACAAATGGAGTATTTTTCTTTACTAAGTTTACCAAAGGTTCAACAATTCTTGCATAATCATAAAACAAACCTCTAAAATAATTTAGCATACCCAAAAACATTTGTACCTGTTTTAAATTTTTTGGCCTAGGAAAGTTTGTAACTTTGTTTATGTTGTTTTCTGATGGAGAAAAACAATTAGCATTTAGATCAAAACCAAGATAAGTAATTTGTGACTTGCACAATTGCAATTTTGCTGGATCAAGAATAAGATTAAATTTTATGAGTCTATCAAATACTTCCAGCAAAGTTACTTTTAGTTCACATAAAGAATTAGCTGCAATTATAATATCATCAAGAAAAAATTGTACATTTTTATTTGAGATACCATTTAAACATTTAGAAATTAGTGTGTGAAAATATGATGTACTGTTTTTAGAGCCAAAAGGAAGTTTAGTCGGTTGAAAATTTCCTATTTCTGTACAAAAAGCAAGTTTTCTTTTATCCTCATCTCTCAATTTTATTTGAACGAAAGCTGATTTCTAATCCAATACACAATAAATTTTCCTACCTGCAATGTATTTTATTATTTCAGAAATTCTTGGAAGACAAATTTTAAATGTTTCAGTGATACTGTTAAGAAGTCTATAATCTACTACCATTCTGAATTTTGGTTCACAATTACTGTCATTAGGATTTTGTTTTTTTCTTAATGAAAATTACAGGAAAACAATAGCTCGAAGAAGATGGTTCAATGATACCTGCCTCCAAAAGATTGTTAATTTCCTGCTGAGCGTATTTTTTAGCTATCAATGGAATAGCTATCAATGGAATAGCTATCAATGGAATAAGGTTTGGTTTGCAAAGGAAAATTATGCAAAAGAGAAAATTCTGGAGTTACTGCTGAAATTCCCCCAAGAGTTTTGCATGATTTTGAAAATGCCTTATAATTTTTGAGAAGTAATTCCTGCATATCTTTTTTATCTTTATCATTTAAATGATCAAGTTTAAAATCAGATTTGAGTAACTCATCTCTACGCATATTATGAATTTCATTTAAGTTTAAATTGTTAATTTGATAAATTTCAGATTCAGAAGGAGACATGATGTCACTTGCATCAAATGTTGACAATTTAATCATATTTGTACTCTTTCTAACATGAATAACCTTATTTGTTTTATTTTCAATTATGGTATGAAATAGATTGGTATTAGTAGGAACATTTAAAGATTCATTGATTACATAACCCAATTTATTCTTTTTTGGAATAAAAATTAGATCTTTGTTTTTTGAAATGTTTTTTGGAACTTTTAAATTTATTATTTGTGTTGAAAATGGCTGTACTGTAATATTATTGGCTATTTTAACATTATGCGCATAAAAAGTTTCCTCGCTGACATTAACTTTCTCACAATTATTGTTGTTAACTTGCTCAAAACTTTTTGTTTTTGTCACTTTCAAATATATCACAATCAGTAATTTCACAGTTAACATTGGTTGGAGAATTTTCCTCAAAATCAAATTGTTGAATACCAACTAGAAGTTACTTGTTTACAGTGTCTATTACAACTTTATTTCTTTGCAGAAAATCATACCCAAGAATTGCATGATAGTGAGAATTCCATGGATTTAATGTAACAAAATATTGATTCGAAAACCATCTATTTTCAATTTTGAATTTTAAGTTAATTGCTGACATGTGTGGAACTATTGTGTTGTCTATTGTTTTCATTCTAACCATTCTCGAAATATAGTCAACTTTGTTTTAGTTTTGATTTTATCAAGAATATGTGGCTGAACTCAGTAATAATCTGAAAGAGTATTTTGATAATATGTATATTAATGAAATTTTTGAACATTCTTTTAAGTGTTGCTACATTGATTTCAATCAAACTAAAATATAAATTACATAATTAGTTGAATACTGATTTAATAAAGTAATAATTTTTCGTTTGTTTTAAGTAAATGGTTGTTTTATAATATGTCTAAATATATACATTTTTTCTTTCAGAAAGGTTTTGAAAAACCTTGATTAGCATAGTTTTAAAGCTTTTTAAAAATCTAAACCCTAAAATAAAACAAAAATAAAGGTACCTTAATAATATAAATAAAGGTACCTTATTAATATAATATGCAGATTTTCATTTTAAACCTTACATTTTTACCATAACCATAACTTTTGTTTTTGCAATTATTATTTATCTATTTAAAATTTAATTTGTTAAAAAAATAATAAATCTTGTATAAGGATATAGCTCCATAATTTCTACTTAAGAAATTTGTGAATATTTTTGGAAATCTAAAGCTTTTATAATATTAAAAAAATAAGGATTTTCATTTTAAGATAGTTTTTTTTAACCTTAACTGAAAATTGGGTTATTTGGATGTTAGAATTGTAGTGACCTTAATATTGCATTTATTGAATATGAACTTATGTTAACAATACAAAGTTGGATTATAAAAAAAAATGTATATTTGAAGAAAAGTTTGTGAAAATGCAAAAAGTTTAAAAAGTATTTCCTGAATTAAATCGGAAAATTTTGTTAAAAATAGGGAAGTTAAATACCAGTTGCTTTATTTGGGTATGAAATCTAAACAAAGTTTTATTTTCTCAAACAAGTATAATTTTCAGTGACATGAAAATTGCGGATGAAATTTAAAAGAAAATTTAGCTGCCTATTTGGACCCTAAAATTGTGGTGATATAAATATTATTACATATACTAAATGTGAACTTATGTTAAAGGATATGAAGTTGAATTATTCAAAAATGAAAAGCATATAGAAAATTTTTGTGAACACGCAAAAATTTTAAAAAGTATTTCCTGAATTTAATAGGAAAATTTTGTTAAAATTAGGGAAGAGTTAAATACCTGAAAAATAAGATTGAAGGAAAGCACATTGAAGTATTTTATAGGTGGCTGACATTGTGTGCACATGGGGAGTTTTATTGTAATTGCGCATTCCAAAATAAATGGAAACAAGATATGGGGTTCAATGTCAACAGCTTTTGAATGTTTCCATTCTGATTTTTGATTAGACAAGTTTTTAAAGAGATTTAATTTGGCATGAGTAACTTTTTCTTCAAACAAGTCAATTCACCCTTAAATAGTTTCTAGGAGCAGTTGTACATTGGAAGTATTGCTTTCATTAAGAATAAGCAGCATAAACATTAAATACACATCATAGTATTAACCAGGAAAATGCTGAAGAATATTTTGTGCATTTAAAATGGGAGCATTTTAATAATTTAATCTCAAACTCATGAACTATTTGAAAAAACAATTATTGCCCTCTCCTTCCAAAGTTATACGCTTGCTTGCATTCCTTAAAATTCAAAAGCATCCTTTTTTCCTCTAACGGGCTTAAGAGAAAGTAGATTGCATGAAATCGATTGAATCGGTCTTTCTCAATTTATTCATGTTATTACTAGTTATTCCGACTCTCGATTTGTAGTTGCGTCATTTCATTGTACTCTATTTGAATATGAATTTTATTGGTGATAAAAACTGAAGCATATGCTGAGTAAATTTGGTAAAAATGAAAATTAAAGAAAATGAGCTCAATAGGGTATTGTTAAAAGTAGGAAGGAAAATAAAATAATGGAAGAAATAGAATAATGGCACTTCCATAGATACTCAGGGCAAAAAAGAACAGTAAATTAAGGGGAGTCACATACCCCTTAAAGAGTGGAAAAGTGTGGATTTTGCAAGAAAGGGTTGATCATGTCCTAGACTCGAAATGATTAATCGATGATGATCGAAATTAACTCGAAATGAAACACAAATACCTTTTTTAACACTCATTTAAATTTTTCGAATATTGTGCGCATGGCTGTTTGAAACCTTCTAATGAAAAACTTTGAAATTTTAAATATTTGGAGTCCATATTGCTTTCTTTAAAATGTCATAAAAACATAAATTTGGTATAAAGCATAAAATTTATGTGCACTTAAAAATAAAATAACATTGAAAAATGTTTTTCCGGTTTAGGAACAAAAATTACAGAAATTATGCATATTTTCTTTAGAATTAGTCATTTCACTTCTGTAGTATTTTAAAATTTTGCAAAAAAGGGATAAGTAGATATTGTAAAATCCTGTGATATGCAAATCATTCTAACATTTAAAACAGTCGTTAAAAAAGGTTTTTTTTAATATGTACTTTCTACTGAAAATTAACATTTATGTAAACAATAGATCATAATTCTCTCATAAAAATTTTTTAATTTGCTTTGCAATTGATAAGCTCTCTGGACGTTCTTAACTGTTTGTCTCAAAAATCGCATCTTTCGACACTAAAGGGGAACTTGAGAAAAGAATTTCTGTTAAAACACAGAAAAATCAGAAACAGAATCTCCTTGAAAACAAGGAAAAATCAAAAACAGAATTTCTGTGAAAAATCGGAGAATTCGAAAACGGTAAAAGTAAAATCGGAAAAACAAAAAACAGAATTTTCTGTGAAAAAACGGAGAAATGCTTTACGAAACGGAATATTGCCGGCAACACTGCTGCCGGTTCATCTTCCATGATTTGACAGATTTTTTTTAACAGTGTACCTTAAATAATGTTCTGAAAGACTATCCATTTAATTCGAAGTAATAATAGTTATTAATAGGTGCTTTTTTGCATTTTTAATATAATGGCTGCAAGGGGATGTTTGACCCATAGCAAGTATGGAAGGTTTGACCAGGGTCAAACCTATCCTTTTTATAAATACAAAGGACTAACATTTTTAATTTTAAGTTAAATCTTACATATTTCTAACTTAATTTAATTACTAATTTCTATGTTTGAAATATTTCTACCATGGCTAGAAAGTTCTGTGCCTAAAATGCTTAAAGCATATAAAATTTTCATCAAGGCAATATTGTAACATTCATGTGTGCTATTGCTATTATCACTTTTTCCGTGATTTGACGGATATTTTTTTACAGTGCAATCTAAAGCTCCAATGTATGCGAAAGTACTCCAGATGACCCCAGTGTGTTTAAAAACTCTGCTCGGTAGTTAAAAGCCTCATTCGCATCATGTGGAAGCGATTAAAGTATTCTTTTAGTAATAAATATGTCAAAATGAGTGATTTAATATACCTAAAGGGAAGGAAATGAAACGAAACTGGACTTTAAGAAAAGTGATTTTGGAGTACATTAGTATTGTACCATAATTAATTTCTTTTAAAATATATATTAGAATTTAAAGTAAAATTAAGTGAGATTATTACATATATATATAAGATTAAAACAATATAAAAGAACAAAATATTTTTACAAAGAATAAAAATTTAAATATTACACAAATACTAGAAAAAATATACTAACAGGAAAAGGCTATTTCTGCCTTCGCGCAGAAGATGCGTCAACAAAAAAAGCATTATATCAAAACATACAAGGAACATGAGACAAAAAATCAAAAACATACAAGAAACAAAGCACACAAAAGTAATTTTTCCACCAAAAATGTTAGACATGAAAATATTTTAATCCCTAGAAGCTCCGGGCATAACAGCTAGTATACATATATATATAAATTTTTCTTATCTTGAGATGAGTTTTGGATTTGTCCCCCCTTTTTCTTTTTCCAACAATTGGCTTCGTAGAGAGTTCGCGCCACAAAATCTACATTTAATGCGACAAATCGGTCCCCAGGCTGATTGGGATTTGATTGTTGGAATTCCAAATAAGATAGACTTTTTCGAGTGTTAATAGTTTTCAGTCAAATTTTCTTTTTAACTTCGAATGAATGATTATGGATGGAGTAATTTTATTTTAATTTAAACTTAATGTTTATGTATACTGTAAATATAATGTATGTTTTGAGTAAATTGCTAATAGATGTATTTAAATGAATATATATAAATCTAAATATAACTTATTATATATGATCATACAGAAACAAAGTAAACAAGACATAACGAGAAGCAAATCCTATAATAAAAAGTCATTATTTGAACAATACAACCACATTTAAAACAAAATCTAAGAAATTGAAAATACTATAAATAACATGAACAAAAAATTAAGTTTAAACATTTATATGTCAACAAGTAAAAAACCTCTGTTGTTATTAAATTATTGAAAAAGGCAATTCAAGTATACGGAGTTTTCAACAATTAATATAGCAGCTTGGCTGTGGACAAGCTTTAGCCAGGTTAAATTAATTTTGCTGTACAAACCATCCCTGTTACTAAGTTGTTGAAAAAAACGGGGTAATTTACCCTAAAATGAAATCCTCCCTCTAATGAAATGAAATTCATTGGAAATGAATTGGAATTTACCCTAAATGAAATCCTATCCCTCTAGGGAGATCCCTTCCTGACGAACGGCTCGCCATGACATTTTTCAATTTATTACAATTTTTGTCTTCTTTTTTTGTCCTGTGTTTCTTGGATGCTTTTGAATTTCTGCCTTTTGTTTCTTGTTTGTTTTGATATAATGCTTTTGCGCAATTGCTTTCTCATTTTTGAATAATTTTCTTGTATTTGTGTAATTTTAAAATTTTTTTAATTTTTCTGAAAATAATATATATATACTTCTACTTTTACGCCGGTCAGCACCGTGGCCCTCCACAAACACTGCCACGTCAATATCCGTCCTTCGGGGGTACGTAAAATTTATTCTTACTTTGCTCTAATGTTATGTCACATCGTACTTTTGGTTTTAATTATTCAAAACAACTCTCTCTGTGTTTGGTTTGACATTAGGATGAAAATCAGTGTTTTAGACCTTACGGTGTAACTGATTGCAAGAAAATGTCAAACATTTTATATTTTAGCAATTCACGAAAATGCCATCCCCTGAAGATACGTTATTGTGCTTTTATTGCGTTTTTTATTTCACGATTTATACTCTCCCACTCTGTATATATATATATATATATAAATATATATATATTGAAATACTGTAGATACCATGAACAAAAAATTAAATTTAAACATTTATATGTCAACATGTAAAAAAACTCTGTTGTTATTAAGAGTATTGAAAAAGGCAATCCAAGTATATGGAGTTTTCAACAATTAATATAGCAGCTTGGCTGTGGACAAGCTTTAGCCAGGTTGAATTAATTTTGCTGTACAAATCATCCCTGTTACTAAAGTTGTTGAAAAATCAAACAGGGTAATTTACCCTAAAATGAAAGAATTTAGAAAGAAAAATCATACACTAACCTTAACAATAAAACATAACTATATAGAAAGAACTAAAATTCAAGATAAAAATATGTAATACAACAATATATTGCACTAAAAACAGTATATATATATATATATATGTGTGTGTGTGTGTGTGTGTGTGTGTGTGTGTGTGTTTTCGTGGTTGTAGTCAGTAAAAAGCCGAGTTATATTCTAATTTTCTTTATTATCCTAATAATTAAGTCATTTTTTGGAGAGTGGCGGACATGTGTGCATCTTAGGTGAAGTTTTCAAGTGAAAAGGGAACAGAAAATTACTGAATTTTCTCAGGTAGGGATTTAACATGCAGACACGTGATCAAAGTGAAGGGAATACTAGCTATTTTTAGTATATTACGTAAGTGTGTTAGGGAAAATTCTGGCGCCTTATTCGTGATTTATGTGTGCGCGTGAAAGCGATTAAAATATTCTTTTAGTAATAAATATGCCAAACGAGAGATTTAATATACCTACAGTTTGGGAAATAAAACGAAACTGCAGTTTAAGATAAGCGATTTGGGAATACATTAATATTGTACTAATATTTTAAAATATATAATATTAGAATCTGAGTAAAATTAAGAAAGATTATTACATGTATATATATATATATAAATCGTAAAATGAAAACGCAGTAAAAGCACAATGATGATTCGTCAGGGAATAAAATCAATGTGAACTGCTGAAAAGATAAAGAGTTTGACATTTTCTTGCAATCAGTGACACGTAAGGCCTAATACACTGATTTTCATTGCCAATGTGAAAACAAAAAGCAAAGAGAGGCGTTTTGATAGTTAAAAACAAAAGTAAGATGTGACAAAAATCTACAGCAAAGTAAGAATAAATTTTTGCACGTACCAAAAGGTTGGAAACTGAAATGATAGCGGAGGGTTATGGCGGTGACCAGCATTGAAGGGGTGTTGACGGGATATTGTGTTACAAGTTTCGCGCCTAACTTTGGCTGTTGCCAGGGAACTATTGTATATTGGGAACGATGAATATTTTTTATAAAACGATAACGATAGAAATCATAGAGAAATAATTTTAAAAAATCAGTAAAATATGTAAATCCAGTGAAAAATATCTAAGAGGATCGTTTTCGGGGTAAAATATCACACCTTTTAGACTTGAGCGGCACTACTGCGAAGATTATAGTTCGCGCCAACATCGCCCTGATAAGCAATCCTTTACTTAGAAATTCATTAATAAGAGGTTCTTAAAGTGAGGAGGAAATTTTATTAATGATCAGGATATTTCTTAAGTTCATGATTTGCTTTTGGGCAAAATTATTGTTATTGCCAATTCTAAATAAAATGAGTAGATTGAGAGTGGGTATTGAAGTTATAACCTCCTACACTCTCAATGTACAATAAATTCATGCTCTATAAGTAAGTCCAATCCTTGATTTTAACTATGAAGCTCAAAGTCGGGGTTTAACTGTTAATACTAATCCCAAAAAAATTCAAATTCTGCAAAATACAATTATCCTCATCATGACAAATGCGCCATGGTCCATGAGAAATGATGTCATTCACAGAGACCTTAAATTGAAGAAATTAAAGATTTCAAAGAAATGCTTTCGAGGAACTTCTTCACCCAAATAAGGATTGACCAAAACGCACTCATCAAGAGCCAGTCCTCCTTCTCACTCAACAATCGGGTCATTCAAACTTCTTAAGTTTACAACAATATAAACCACAAAATTGAATAAAGCCACCCAACAAACTACTACCTAATCAAAATTTCCATATGGATTTTATGCTCAATTGCTTATTGGGGCTTTCTCCAGATTTCCGAAAAGCACACAAGTTGAGGAAAAGCGCATGAGCACTGCCACTTACAGAAATATATAAATAAAGATCAAGAGCGGGGGAGGATGATACGAAACTTCGGTTTTGGCCTCAATAAATGGTGTGCTGAACTCTTCCCCGTCGACCGGAGAAACGTTCTATACATAGACTTATGATACGAATAGACTGCTCGTGGAGAGTTACAATGTGAAGCAACCACCTAATCACGTGACTAGTGGACGCAAGCGAAGCGCATCGTACGGGAATCCAGTGTTATTTCAATGCGTGAATAAGCACTGTCTGCTTGGTTCTCATGAAAATTCATCGAAATTGGTGAAATCCTGTTTTGCTTACGAATGTAAAGAAAACTTTAACAACGAAGGATCTGTTTCATTTCATCGGTAAGTAAAATTTGTGTGATTTTTTGCTTTATTAATGCAAAATAGTTACACAAAAATAAGTCTTAGTTCTTAGCTGTGGCGTTTGCTGCAATTGGAAACGATATTATTGAATTTATTGTGTATGAAATTAAACCTTTTCTTAAGTTAATCTATAGATTCTAAGTGCCTATTAGTGTTTAAAATATAGAATTTTATCAGACTCGTGTTGTAAATCTAGATTGAGATATTTGGCGATATGTTGGATAAATTGTTTACATTCTGAAATTTTCGTGTTTTTGCGTTATTATTTAAAAGAAAATAAAATTTTATGATCATGAAATAAACGTAGAATGTTCTTCAGTGTGTAAAAAAAATAAGTATATTTCATTTTCAGTACAATTTCATCCTCAGCATTTTTTTAAACATTTTTTTTATGCATATTGTGGCAACAGCGTATTCCTGCATACGCAGTCAACTGTCTTGCTCATGCGTAGTAGAAGAATTGAGTCCTATAAAGGCTCGGACATTATCTGTCGGTTTTCTCTTCTAGCACTGTTATCAGTTATGTTTCTGTTGTTAATATCTTAATTTAAATATCATTTGCTTCACCTTTACTTTTATCTTGTTATGTTATTAAAGTTGTTATTGTTACTATGAGTTAGCGTCTTTGGCGTTTCATAATATATCCTCACTCCTGCACGAGCCAGTTAGTACATGCATTCCTGTTTGCGGTGTTCGTGTCTTACAAGTTACCTTGATTAAATAGATGCAGTAGCTAGTTAAGGCTTTGAATCAGTACCCTTTACCAAAGTCAGTTGCGGAGTTACGTAGGTTCCTTGCAATGATAAAATTTTACCACAGATTTTTAAAAAATGCAGCGAGTACACATGCTTATTTACATGATGTGGTGAAAGGTAGAATTAAAAAGGATAAAACTTCAATTATTTGGACCGATGAGACTAAGGAAGCTTTCCGGGCGTGTAAAGAGTTGTTCAAAGATGCTGCAATGCTAGCATATCCTAAACACAATACCCCGTTATCACTTGTTTCAGACGCTTCGGAGACTGCGATTGGTGCGGTATTACAACAACATGTTGAGGGTGGTACTGAACCTCTTGGTTTTTTTCCAGAATACTAAATGCTGCAGAGCGCAAATACAGCACATATGACAGAGTGCTTTTAGCCATATATTCTTTTTTATTAGATTCTTTCGCTATTTTGTTGAAGGTCGGGATTTTTTGGTATTTACTGACCATAAACCATTCACGTACACTTTGAAACAAAATCATGAAAAGAATTCTCCAAGACAAATTCGTCACCTTGAGTTCATAGGCCTGTTTGCCACAGATCTTCGATATATATCTGGCTCCACCAATTTGGTGGCAGATACATTTTCAAGGATCGCAGCAATTTCGGTTCCCGAATCTATTGATTTTGACGAAATGGCTGTCGCTCAGGATTCGGATGTCGAGTTGCGATCTCCTCTCGGATCTGGTTCTGGTCTAGAATTTAAGCAGTTGAACTTACTGTCATCACAACGTCTTTTGTACTGTGATATTTCGACGGGTCAGACCGTACGTTCCAGAGACATTTCGACGTAGAGTTTTTGGAATGTTACATGGTTTGTCACACCCTGGTGTTAAGGCCAGGCTAATTTAATCAAGCAACGCTTTGTTTGGAAATCTGTTAATAAAGATGTTCAAGAATAGTGTAAATTCTGCAACGCATTTTTAAATTATACAATTAGTGCAAATTTGGCTAATTTAACAAAACAGTTTGTTTTATGATTTCATGTTTTCAAGTTTAAGAAATTCTAATCTGCAAATTGAAATGATTTATATTGTTCTATTTTTAGATGAAAAAAATTTTATGACTATCAGAATAAATATAAGAAATAACCTTAAATTCTTTGGAAAAACAAAATTATTTTTTTAAAATTTCAAGTAAAATAAATAAGTTTTGATTATTTTATTAACTAAATAATTTAACCAAGGCATATAAAAGGCTTTATTTCAGAGCGGATACAAACGTCTATTTAAGGAGCATGATCCATAACATTTGAAACAAGTCGACTTGTTTCGGAGAGGGCCTCAGCCTCCTTATATACGCCTCTGAAATTTAGTAGTGTTTGTAACTTAAAAATATTGCTTTAAATAAAAAAAATGATTTTTTTTATTTAAAAAGTTCAAGTACATAATTTATTTTTGTTACAGTCAGTTGAAGTATTATATTGTGTAAGGTTTAAAACTCATAAAAATCCTAATCACGTAAAATCCAATTATTTTGATTTCTTCCGTTCGTGAGTTAGTTTTTAAATGAACTACAATTGCAACGTTTCACTAGTAGAATTACTACGCGTTTCCAACACTCATCATTTTCACTTCGCCAAATGTGGCGATAAGAAGCCAAGAAGACGTCACGTGACGAGTGGATTTTCTACCGAGGTGCTTGATTCACTCCGAATGCGGGTTTTTCTACAGCATCAGCGATCTAACTCTAATCCTTAGTCTATGGTTCTATACCCAGTGGATGAGTAGGCCGGCGTCTGTCATTCTTCCTTACGTTAATTCTGACTTTGAGGCTCAAATATCCTCCTACTGGTGTAGTTCGTAGGTTTGAAAAGGAGGTTTGCAGACTCGGGTGTCGTCCTTCTCATCTGAACTCCTGAGTTACTAATTCTTTTCAAATGCTTGTAAAGAATATCAAAAGCAAGGAATTTGGGTTTAGTGAACCGAAATTCACACTTTTCCTTTCTTCCAGTTCTGTCTCTTAGAATCATCTGCTCCTCTCATTCCGTGAGAGGGCTAATTATTCACCACCTGGGACACCCAAACCCCACTCAAACATTAGGGAAAACTATATTGACCCACCCTGTGGTGGCCAATTTCAATCAATCACCCAGCGTGACAGTCGGTGGTTCGACAAAGAAATTGTTATCACTCAACCGCCTTCCTTTTCACTCCAGATCTTTTCTCATCTTTTTCCCCTGTTGTCTATAAAACTGCTAAGAGATAAAGTGCATATGTCACAACACATTCTTTCACTTTTTTTAGTTAGGTAGATTTAAAATGGATAGTTGTTAGTAAACGGAAAGGTAACGGTTAGTAAATCGAGGATAGTGAAGATTATTAAGAGAATAGAAAACGGTGCGAGTCAGTGTGCTGTTTTCATAGAATTATTTTTCTCTTTCTAAATCTACGGTTGGGACCATTTGGAAAACACGTAGCGTGGTTGAGGGTTCCTTATAATGAGGTTTGACTGTATTTTCAACATTTAAAATTTTTATATGTTGGTGATAAAATAATTTTCGATAAATTAATTTGATTTATGAGAGTCAGTTTTTTTCCTTATTATCCCATTCCGATAACAATAAGTGTCGATAAAACACCCTTAATATTGTAATGGAAAAGCTACATGAGGGTCTGTTTTTGACGCCATCTTCGACATTGTTCAATTGGAAAGGAAATGATATCTTAACCGACTTTCCATACAACCGCGTCATCTCAACGTCAGGACGTTTGACCCACAAAGGCAGAATCAACGTACGCTGCGCCTGCATATTCTGTGGAATCGTGTGTCGAGCTTTCCATTCTCCAATCTTGAAGTAGAGCCCTCAAATTATAGAGAAAGATGAAAACAAGATGGATTGCAGTGGAGTTGATGCGAGATATGTTTTTGAGAATGGGTATCTCTAGCAAAATCTGATCCTTAAAATTAGTATTGTTTCGACAGGTCTATTAAAGAAACACCCAAAACTGTCATTTTTATATCGTAAACATTCTTGTTGGTTCCTATTAATTTAGTGAATTGTATATCGAATAAAATTCATTCAGTAGAATTCCAAGCAAATTTTTACTTTTTTATTGAAGATAATGCTACAAAAACCGAGTGGCTGTCGAAATTCTGACAGTCCAGTCATTCTTACAGAAACAACCGCCAAAACGGCGATGCTATTCAAGTTAAACACAGATATTTGTATTACAGGCACAAACAATTGTCATTATTTTGATTATGTAAATATAAAAAAATATAATTTAAAATTATTTATGATTTTATATAGATTCAAAAAACAATTTAAAAATTAAATAAAAGTTATTTTTTTATTTATTTCATTAAAAATGTGCATTGTTCTTTGAATGTATTTCTGTATATTCATCAGTTTACTTTGCACTCATCGTCCGGAAAATGTTTTTCCAGGTAAAAGTAAATACAGGCCTGAAGGGGAAAAAAGAGAAATATTTAGACTTTAATTAAAAAATAATGAAATAATAACATATTGAAAGTCACTAAATACATAAATTTACAAATACATATATACATATATATATTTATAAAAATACATATATATTATGACTAAGCAATTATATCAGAAAGTATTCTAATACGTTATTTAAGTAAAAGGGAAAAGATTCACATGTAAGTTGCGACCTTATGTAAATATCTTGTTTATTATTTACTTATTCTAATAATACTAACTGACACAAAATATTTTAATGGAAATAGGAACAGGTATTAAATAAATTAAATAAAGTTTAAGAAATAAATCTAAAATACTTATTTAAAGTTTTTATGCAATA
>BGPR01016182.1:0-30264 GCA_013235015.1 Araneus ventricosus
TTGGCCTTTGCACCTATTACTGTCGTTTTGTAAGGAATTTCTCTGCAATAGCAAGACCCCTGCATAAATTAACTGAATCTAGATCAAACTTTAATTTGACCGAAGAATGCGAGAAATTTTCAATAGTCAGAAGCAGGCTTTGACAACGTCTCTGTCTTGACCAATCCCCGGACTGACAAGGAATTTATCTTGGATACGGATGCTAATAATGAAGGAATAGGAGCCGTGCTTTCTCAGAAGATTGGAAACGAAAAGTGTGTCATTGCTTACTTCAGATAGAGCTTGTATAAGCCAGAAAGAAATTATTGTGTCACGCGTAAATAATTACTAGCCATTGCGAAATCTATAGAGCATTTCCATCACTACTTTTTTGGACGGAAATTTCTTCTCTGAACTGATCATGCTTCCCTTATATGGCTTTTGAATTTTAGGGAACCTGAAGGTCAGATTGCTCGCTGGATCCAAAGACTTCGAATATGGCTTCGAAATCCAGCATCGCAAGGGAACCTCTCACGGAAATGTAGATGCGCTCTCTCGAAGACCCAGCAAAGAGATCTACAAACACTGCACAAATGCAGAGGAAAAGTTCGGAATGGAAACAGACATTTCCGTGAATGTTTTAACAACTGAAGATCCCTGGTCTTCAAGTGAGGTATAAAAGGAACAGCTAGGAGACCCTACTATATGGCCAATTCTGGAGAAGAAACTAAATTCGGATGATCGAACATCTTGGCAAGAAATCGCTCCGGACAGTCCTGCAACAAAACGATATTGGGATCTTTGGGACTCCTTACATCTTAAGGATGGTGTTTTATATCGTAAGTGGGAGAGTGATGCTGGAAGCTTTTTTCATTCGCAACTAATTCTTCCGAAAACCAGAATTCAAGAAGTTCTGCGAGAGACTCATGACAGCGGAAATGGAGGACATTTTGGAGTCATGAAAGCTTTGAGCAAAACCCGAGAGAGATTTTATTGGGATCGACTTCGCAAAATGGTGCAGAGAGTGCCATGCTTGCGGAGCCCGAAAAGGACCCAAAACAAGAACTAACGGTCGCTTACAGCGCTATAATGTGGGCGCACCTTTCAAAAGCGCAATGGGTCCAGATGCACGGCCGATCTTCAGTAGAATCGGGTTTCGAACCCGGAATCCTCCATCTCGAAAGCCGAGACTTTTGCAATTAGGCCATCGTGGTCTTTAGTATAGTTATATAGAGAGCCAGTTCAGCGTACCCAGAGGGTGCTTAGTAGGACCAGGTGTCGATGCCTCTAATCGCCGGTCACGAACTCGGGACTCCGCCCCCCCCGGATAGGCCATTATTTGATACAGGTTAACAGTTTGCGACTATTGCAACGCTTTGTTCGATTTTCTTCAAACTTGGAATGAATGTTCCTTGAAGTCATAAAAAACGACACTTAACTAAACTATTCTTAACACTAGGGTTTCGGAAAATCCAAAGAAATTCATTTATAAGCATGTTTCAATGACAGTGAAAATTGTTAGTGCATTTTTTAATATTGCATGATGCGGAGTAATTCTACAGAAGAATATCTTTTTAAAAGTTTTATGAAGTGAATTTATGTACATGAGCGAAATCTAAAAAATCTTTCAGATATGTTGGTACATTTCTGTACATTTTATAATTTTTTCAGCCGTTCAATTAATTGATTCAAATAACCTGCTCAGAAATCCTTCATACTTAAAAATCTTTTAATTCATCGATATATACTAATCATATTGTAATACCGTGATTTGTATCATAAGGAATGCAGACAATTAAGGGAAATTGACTGCATTGTCGGCAATCACTTTTAGAAATGACTCTTGCATCCAAAAATGCATCCAACGTTTCGTCCAAAAACGCATGAACAGAAAGCCACAATGCCATGGAAGTGATTTTCTTATTTTCCACGAGGATCCAACATGCACTCACGAACGAAATAAACGAAGTGTCTGTAATAAGAAGTCTTTAAAAAGAAGAAGAAATGAGAAAAACAGTGTCTAAAATAAAATTTACACGGTATTACAATATGATTAGTATATTTAGAAAAAAACGATGTCTATAATACAATTTAGAAAAGGGAAGGAAACTTTTGCATATGAAACCGATTATTTGTTTCATTATCAGTTTTTGGAATTAACATTCATCCCGTCACATTGTAAAAAGACATATATATATATATATATATATATATATATATATATATAGCTCTTTAGCCTTACTTTGAGACCAAATCCTCCTCTGTAATTGACCGCTATTGAGAAAGGGCGTCGGAAATTCACTAACACTCGATATCACTCGTTTTCTAAGTGGTAATCATTTCTAAACAAACACACTTTCGTGACAATTAGCTGAATCCAAAAGTTATTTTAACTAATAATAATTTTTTGTAGGTTAATAAAGAATTCAAAGATGGATTATGTGAATCTGTATTGGTTTTGCATAAATGTATTTGAATCATTTAATGAAGCAATCGATGCTATTGCCAACTACGACGAGAGATGCTCTAGTGCGTAAATAAGAATTTAATAAGTGATTCGCTCACACAAGTATCTGCTATAGTGGTTTCAGCTGAAAAGTTTATACGTAATTGTATTAGCATGTGGCAGAACAACATTTTGAAAAAAATTATAAAATCTTTTATTTTCATTTGTTTGGGGTTTTGCGGTGAAGTCTACTCTCATGTGTAGTCCTAAAATCGTGTATTAGTTAACAAATTTTTTATCCTCAATTGGAGAGAAAGCTGTTTTTCAGCAATCTTCAGTTTAAAACATTTCTTTCTACTGAACCTAAACCTTTATTTTCGTTGCTTAATATCTGGTGCATATTTTATCAAGAACCAAGAGGTCGCAAAGAAAATCTGATGGAAGAATTTCAGTGCTCGTGGTGCAACAGAAGATTTCAGTGGAAGGATGGTCATTTCTGTTTCTTAAAAGGAAAGCCTGATAATGAGTATTCCGAATCTGATCTAGATGAATTAGAGAAACATGCAGTAAGATTAGAGGTAGCAACAAGAAATCAGGACTGCACAAGTGATGACTTTAGGCATTCAAATCCAAAAACACAAGCTCATGATATTCAACTAAATAGTTCGTCTGGAAACGACAGAAATTTCTGTAGTAAAAACATTTTCCGAGGTGAGCAAGTCACTTCTTCGCCTGTATCTCCGTTCAGCACTCAGTGTCATGGAAGCAACCTTGATGTTTCACGCTCCGTTTCTCATGTTACTGCTCAGCAAAGCATTTTCGAAGCCGCCGAAGAGAGTCCTAAGCAGTCCTTATTTGAACAAGATGAAACATCACGAGGCGACTTTTGCAGGACAGATAATAAACAGTCAAATCCCTCGGAACAGCTTTATTCACAGAAGGATTCCGGGTGGCGTAATTTGGGACCGGTACCGCAGATGAAACGCAATAATATGAGCTTCGGAGACGATACGAATACCTGTATAAAGAAAGGAAACAGACTATCGGAATTTATTCGTGGAAGGAAAGAAAGCTATATAGATTCTATATCAGCTTCACCAACGTGTATAGAATGGGACGGAAATAACGCAGAAGCGCAGAAAGGCAAGGATTATAGTAAAATTAAAAGTATCTCTGCCAAAGTCACTAAGATTGGTAATTCCTCAAATAGTGAAATTCCCACCAATAGTGTAGCGCTCGGTTCTGATGCTGACGTGGTTTCTGTCGCAGGGCCTTCAGGAATCCGCACACAGTCTCGTAGGACTGGCAAGGAAAAATGCTTTGCATGTGATGTTTGTGGAAAAGTTTTTGGTAAAAAAAGTCATCTGCATGCGCACCAAAGAACGCATACAGGCGAGAAACCCTTTGCATGCCATACGTGTGACAGAAGATTCACCCGTCAAATCGACCTTACTAGGCATCTTCGGACACATAGCGGAGAGAAGCCCTTCGCATGCCATAGGTGTGACAAGAAATTCAGGCAGAAACAACATCTTAATGATCATCTCCGGACTCACACCGGAGAGAAGCCCTTCGCATGTCACATATGTGGCAAGGGATTTACACTGAAATGCAATCTTAAGATTCATATCCGGACACACAGCGGAGAGAAGCCCTTCGTATGTCACATATGTAGGAAAAGATTCGCTCAGAAACCCCATCTTGATTATCATCTCCGGACCCACACAGGGGAGAAGCTTTAGAATTGTAAATTGTGTGGTATGACTTTCGCGAATCAAAGTTATTGCGATGAGCACTACAAAAGAAAGCATGGCGGAAAGTAGTATTTCCTCTAAGCTAAACAAATGAAAAATATTGAAATTTTCATTTTTATATTTCAGTTTTATTATCTGACTAAATGACGAAAATTGAGCTTCTTAATTTGAGTGTTGTTTTATTCAGGTATTTAATTTTAATTTTTTGACGAATTGTAATGTTTTTATTATTGTAATCTGCACTGCTCTTAAAAAGTTAAATAAGTTTTTACGAGGTCAGAGAGAAAAAAAGCTTGATTTCTTATAAAAATATTTCAAAATTTTAATTTTTTTTGTATATTTGAATAACGTTTATACTTTCCTAGAAATATTTTTAATACCTAAAAGATGCCATTTCCAAAGATATGTTAAAAATCCTAATTGTGTTATTTTACTTTATTTCATTGATTAAAGAATGGAACAGTAAAAGTTCTCTGAATATGATTTTTAAAGGCATGACTTTTCGTTCTTTTAAATGCTTAATTTATGATTATCAGATCGATGAAGTGTTTACAACTTCATATAAATCTTATTTTATTTGTAATGTCGTATATTCTATAAATAACACTTTTATTGCATGCATTAAAGATTTGGATTTATGTAGAATATTTTTGTAATATTTGTTGCAATAAAGACTTTTAATATTTGTAACTGCAGTTTCGGTGTGTCTAAATACTTTAATATTGTTCCGAATTATCAAGAAATTAGCAAGTTTATTCCACTTATCCAACCTTCTACTGCATCTAGTAATTTCATTCGAAACTGAAAAAATATGAATATTATTTTTTGTCTTGTATTACAATGCGTTATATATTAAAAACTTATTCAGAGAAGGAAAACTGTTACTTGAGTTGTTTTATCAATTAATAGTTTATGATATATGTTTAAACCTCTAAATTTAGGGCTCTTGAATATTTTTTTTGTCCAGTATGCACTTTAGTGGTCATAAAGACGCGGATAAATGAACCAAATTCTATTTTTAATTTTAAGGTTAGTGCGTTTGAAATGGATAGCTTCTTAAATTTTCTACCTAAATCTTCATGGCCATAAATCAGTGAAATAGCTGATCATTAATGGAAGAGAGAGTAAAATTTCCTTTTGATGTTATACTAAATAAGTCTTTTTCTTAAATTGTAGAGAGTTTTATGTTTGAAACAGTTAAATGATTAATGAAAAAGAAATCTGCATTCTTTCAAATTTCACGTTCGCCCTTTGAAACAATGTATTTATTATGAGTAACGTAGGAGTATTTTATTCTTTATTAGACCATATTTTTTATGTGTTACATACAAAAAATATGCCATTTGTGTTCATCATTTTTAAATAAACCTTTGTTTAGGACAGTGAGTCCTTTGGCATCAGAACAAGTGCATGTTTAATTGCTATGGCCTAATGTATTACTGTAGCTATTGTTGCTGCCAATTAGTAATTGGTCTAGTGTAACTAGACAATTACTCATACTAGAGGGATAAGTCACAGATTCTGCTTGTCAAAGCAAAATGTAGCATCCAATTAGAACCTGGGGTAGAAGTATCATTAAGGTTTTATATATCGGGGTAAGTTGCGTTCCTAGAGAACTTTGAAGGGGATGTGGTTCACATTTGTATTTCGTTTGGAGAAAAAGAGGAAAACTTCCAACAGCCAGGCAGATCACACCGAGAAATTCGTTACTAAAGCGCCTTGTGGTCTTGCAGTTTCCGAACAATGCTGGTTGAGTGCCCAGGATTTAATTTAGTTTCAGTAATATTAACGTCCAGTTTTTTAAACCCTTTTAATTTTTTACTCTTAATTTCACCCTTAAATTTTTGTAATGTTAAACACTAAAGTGTTGGTATTATTAAATTTGTACATTACACGCACATCTATATTAATTCCGAAACAGCGTGATGAAATTATTTCAATTTACTTGAGTAGCAAATGAAATGAGAGTGAGATTTCATTCCTCGATCTTCCATTCTTCGTCTATTATCCCATTGTGAGGATACAGGTTGGAAATAAACATTTATATCCACAAATCGGGGAGAAATCACGAAAGTGGATATATCTTAAAATGCGTTTTTGTCAATTTAATTACTTGGAACCGGAGAGAATAGGTGTGAAATGTTGGAAATTGTTTACAATATGTAATAAGATATAAAGTAGGACGAAAACCAAAAATCACGCAATTATTTTGAGAAATTAGAATATGAGCAAAATTAACAATTAGCGTTTAAGTTTCATATACACGAAGTATCTACATTATGTAGTACGATACAACAATCCAGTGTTGTGAGATGCTGTCGATTATAAGTCAATGGCGTTGATAGAAAGCGAGAGTTTCGCTTAGTGCAGCTTTCTTGCAGCGCTTCTCAAAATGTGGACAGGGTCTGAGGTGGGGAATGGAGTGTACCTGCAATGATCCCTAGAGCACCCCAAACATGTTCAATGGCATTCAAGTCTTGAGATTGATCTGACCTTTCCACGAACTAAATTCTCTATTGCTGAGGATCAAAGATACGAGCCCTACATATTCTAGCATTGTCGTCTAGTTTAATAAAGTTATATATTAAAATTTATGCATCGAAGTATGTTTTCCTTAATTTATCGAAGGCATCCAGATAGCGGATATTTCCATCTGGTAACTTTTAATAGATTAAGTAGGAAGAACTACACTTCTATCAGTAATATCTTAGAATAGAGTCCGCATACGCGCTGAAAAGCAATAAGAACGATACGATATTTGCAATATGCTACCTTTTTTCGATTCATTCCTGATTCAATAATAAACATTTCGTAGAATGCGATATAGCTGCAAAACCAGCAAAATTTTATGTTTTCCCTTTCCCATTCGAACTAATCTGTCTCTTTTGAAATCATAGGGTGGACAAATTTGTTCTTCTATTCTAATGAATTCGTACAAGTGCGATGATCTGATTGATTTCTATTGACTCCAGTTTTGATCGAAGAAAGAACACAGACATTATCTCCATCCACCTTAGCGTAACTTTGCCATAAACATTAATTGATTTTCACGCTTGTCTGTACTGTTTTTCTGATAACCCTACTTACCTCAGGTGCGGTTAGTTGCTTCTCTTATTAGTTGATATTTCCATCTATTTTTAAATTTTCCAATTAGGAAAAGAAGGCAAATATTTTACAAAGGAAACCTACATTTTTTATGTAACAGTAGAGAGTTCAGCTGTTCTTCCAATCTAGTAAACATTCAGCTTCTGATAACTAAAATCATAATTTAAGGAAAAGCACAAGATAGTAAAGAAAAAAAACAATTAACGTCTTAGCAGTCTCCATTTTAAACGAAAATTTGGTAAGTTTTGATATCGAAACAACACTTCTCGCTAGCAAATAACGTTTACGCCAGGTACAGAGCTGGAGAGAAATCGGAGTCCTTTTTTCGACCGAGCGAGATCCCAACCAGTTGGAAAAACGATTACGAGAATCGCACTTGTTAACGGGCGGAAAAAGTGACGTCTCCCTACCCAAACGGGGTACAAAAATAGACCCGTTAATTCAAATACTCTCAACCCTCTGACTGCCTTTTTTTTATATCTCAAGTTAGATGCTGTGTTCGCAAACACGTTCGAATACGGCTGAACGAAGCGAATTGTTATTTACAGGCCAGACTTTATTGGCTTAAGATGATTCGACGCTGTAATAGTACTATGAAAACACCATAGATTGCGAAAATAGCAGGATGCAGCAGGAAATAGACTCACTTCCTATCCGCGGAAATCACGGGATAAGCAATCACAGAGTTAATGCAGTTTTAAGATAAGTATATTTTTTTTGAGCGTCTAATCTGCTCCGAAGCAATTGTTGGAAAAATATCTGAAATCAATTACTTTTTATTCAGTAAATTTCGTGATTGGCGCGGATGCTTCGATTTCATGTCCAGAATAGGTTCCAGACAAAGACTTTATAAGGACCTCTTAAGCGCACTCGTTTAAAGGGTTTCGAAACTTTTAGAGGCAGTGGAGAGCTTACGATGACCATATGAAGAAAGTGGGAAAGATATTAGAGTAAGACTTCACGGATTCGGGGGTGTGTCAGGGGCGTTCTTGAAGGAGCCAAACATTTCAAGGACCACTTTTCTGACACGGAATATTACGCCAATTTTCAAAATAAGTGAAAATAAGCACTAGGGATTTCCACTCCAACCCCTCCGATCTGTAGGGATAGACTCCAGATCAATTTCAGTGAAATCCATTCCTTTCGTTTCTCTTTTATCTTGAGAACCGTTTTTAAAAAGAAGTAGAACGGAGGAAAGGGGTACAAAAAAGTGCTTACACTCGAACACGACAGTGGAAATAAAGTTGAAATTAATCGCTGCTTTTCAAATTCAGAGAGAGTGAACTTCGACCTCTCTCGGAGTGGGAGATTCAGGTGGCCTAACGTATCATCTCCGGACCCACACCGGAGAGAAAGCATTTATATGTCATATGCACAGCAAGGGATTAGCTCAGAAAACCAATCTTGAGAGTCATCTCCGGACCCACACAGGAGAGAAGCCTCGCAAGTGAAAATTGTGTTGTATGGCTTTCACGAATCAACGTAATTTCGATGAGTGCTAAAAGAGAGAGAGCATGGCGAAAATTAATATTTCCCCTGAGATTAACAAAAAAATGTTGAAATTCCTTTCAGTTTATATTGCAGTTTTAATATCTGACTCCCTGACGAAAATTGAGGTTCTTAATTTGAGCGTAGTTTTATACAAGTATTTTTTTTATTTATTATTTTCTTGACGAATTGTTGTGTTTTTATTACTGGAATCTGCCCAGTTCTTAAAAATTTAAATAATTTTTTACGAGGTCATAGAAATAAAGAGCTTGCTTCTTAATAAAAATATTTCTAAAATTTTTAATTATTTTTTGGTATTTTTGAACAACGTTTTTGCTTTCCTAGAAATATTTTCAATACATAAGAAATTCATTTCCCAAAATGTGTTAAAAATCCGAATTGTGTCATTTTAATTCATTTCACTAATTAAAGATGAGGCATTAAAAGTTCTCTGAATACGATTTTTAAAAGGGAGAAATATTTTCCCCCATACTCTATTGAATGCATAATGTATCACGGTGTTAAACTATTTATTATGTAAGATAAATATGATTGTATCTGTAATACCGTATATCCCATAAACACACTTTTTTACACAAAGATTGATTCGTATTGAATATTTTTGTAATATTTATGTTACAATAAAGACTTTTAACATTTTTACATACAGTTTAGCTGTGTACTTTTTTTAATTCGAATCTTCGAGAAAATGTATAATTTGTTCAACTTTTCGAACTTCTGCTGCATCTAATAATGGAATTCCGAACAGCGAAAGTACGAATTTTCTCGTTTTATATTACAATAATTTATATATGAAAAACTTATTCAGAAATAGAAAACAGTGTCGTTAATTGTTATATGATAACTTCTTAATGGATAATATGTTCAACACTCTAACTGGAACATCATTTAAATACCTGTTGTTTAAAATGCACTTTGGTGGTCTTAAGGACTGGTTAAAGGAACTAAATTCTAATTTTAATTTTATTGTCGGTGCGTCTACATTGCAAGCTCCTACCTAAATCTTAACGACCATAAATCAGTGAATCAGCTGATTAATAAGGTGACCAACTTTTAACTCCAACAAAAATAGGACACAAATAAATTGGAGCTAAAAATATCATAAATAGAAGAAACATTTAATTCATTATAAAAATAATACAGAATACACTATTATATGATAAATGCATAATATAAACATTTGGAACATCGTTTATTGGACACTTTTCGAGGGAAGACAGAACTTATACAAAAGAAGGACTGTCCTCCCTTAAGGACAACGGTTGGTCACCCTAGATTATTGGAAAAGAGGCTGAAAGCGCTATTATTAGTGCATAAAAAGTACAAATTCACATCTTTTTTATTGAAAATCATACGATTTTATAAAAGAATTAAACTGTCATAAACTTCATAACAAGAAAATTCCTGCTGTTGTCATAAATGCTACTTTAAAAATTCTCGGGTAAAGTTACCTCAAAGAACTGAAAAACACTAATTTTTTACATTAAGAAGAATAAAATCTTTTGACAGCAAAATCAATGAGTATATGTTAGATGCATTTGTAAATATACTATTCAGATTAATTTTTTCAACAATCACACAAGCATAAGGAGGAATATTTTTTCTCGACTTACTACAAAAACCTTCTAAATTTATATTTTAATACAAATACAGATAATTTGATATTGTATTTATTTTATGTTTAGTTATACCATAAAAATTTTTCTTCAAACAAATACGAAAATACTTTCGCACCATCTGAATTAATTTTAAAAGATGAACGACCCACAGAAACAACACGTAAACTAACGCTTTTTTAGGTTGACTTCCTAGCCTCCGTGCCTATCATTGGATATTGGTTTCTCACGTCAAATAAATCCCCAATATAGGTTGTTTCTTCACTGTTCTGCGAATTTGAATCTCAAATTTCGAGGGGCATTTAACACGTTGCCGCACACGATGGCTATAACCGTCCGTTGGTTTTCGATATGCAGGAAGGTTACGACCATAACCATCGTGCTTGGTTTCAGAAACAGAAAATTGCCTTCCTGGGAAAACTTTTTTAAAGCTAAAAGTGTACTGCAACGTTTGCTGTTTTAGGATTCTTGTGCTGTTCTTGTGAAACTGATTAGTTACTTGTCCATGAGCTCTCGAAAGGTTTGAGAATTAAAAAAAATACTCTCATTATAAATTTAGATGGCGCGAATATCGTTTTAGAGCTATAATCTGCTCCGAAACAATTGTGCAAAACTATCAAAAATCAATTAATTTTTATTCAACAAATTTCGTGTTCCGCGTGGATGCTTCGTTTTTATGTCCAAAATGGGTTCCAGAAGAAGGCTTTATAAGACCCTCCTAAGCCCACTCATTCTAAGTGTTTGGAGTGTTTTAATGGCAGTCAACGGGTTATGATGACCATATGAAGACGCAGAGGAATTACAAATAAACGTTCGGACTTGGGTTGGGTTCCGTTGTTAACGTACGGAACCCAACCCAAGTCCCAACCCAACCGGGGGTACCAGAATAGACCCCTTCATGTTGTCCATTCCTCAACCACTATCAACGAATCGATAAGGCATTTACATTTCCAATTGAAAAACAAAATTCAAAATACTATTTTGGGAGAAATTGAAAGATCCAAGAAAACACAAAATGAATTATTTTTTAAAATTGTAAATTTCCACAATAAAGAACTTTTTTCCATTAAAAAATTCTCAAAATTCACATTGTCAGAAGAGATAATTTAGATCTTATTTTAGCAAATACTTTTACTTCCTCAAATGAAAAACCATTAGTGCCGTTCATTTCACATTGAACTATCAATAGGTTTCGTTCTGCTATAAAAATATAGAGGTTTAGAACCACATTCCATTTTCGATTTCTAATTTTCATACAGAAACCTGTTACAGAACTTATTGCATGATAATGCTGAGGGTTATGATAGGAAAAAGATAACTGTATGTCATTCCGCTTTGCAATAATTTGGTGACATTAGTTATCACAAATATTATTTTCCGCGTATCATGATGCGTGGGAACATTCCGAATTTGAAGGGATAATAAAGATTGGCTTCTCTTCACTGCTGATGTCTAGTTTTTAAATTTTGACAAACCTTGAGGTGTTTGTGCGACGCAAGCGATGGATGGTAAAAGGTGTCCGTTCTGTGGAATATTCTCTCCTTCTAATGAAGAGTGTTATTGTTTTTTGAACGAAGAGGATTATGACGAATGCTTCGTGCCCCATTTAGACGGATCTATTGATATAACTCATAAAATTATAAACGCTGATTATATTCCAGTGGATTTCTCAACAGAAGATTTCGAAAATGCTAGTCTGGATTCTCAGCAGTCTCATGGCCAAGACTTTCAGAAAATCAGTCTCCTGGGAATTGAAAACGAAGGATTCTTCTCATTGACGAATATTTTGACTGAAAATGCCTCACTGGGCTCTTCTATAAATGAATCTCCGATCATGTCGGAATCCAGAAATCCAGTTGAATTTATTAAACAAAGTGGATTATCGGAATCAACTCATGGTAATGAACAAAGACACTTTAACTCGGTAATTGCTTCAGAAGCGACGAATTTATTTGGAATTTTTGATTTCGCTTCCGAAGGAATGAAAAGAGGTGTAGATAACAACCACAATGTGAACACTTTAGTTGTCCCAGATGAAACATCACAAGGGGTCTTTTGCAGGGCAGATGAAAATCAGTCGATTCCCTCCGAGGATTTGTCTTCAATGAAGGATCCCGGACGGTCTAATTTGAGACCGATGCCGCAGAGGAAACGCAAAAATACCAGTTTCGGAGCAAATACTAATACCTGTAAAATGAAAGGAAAATCGTCGGCATTTATTAGTCGAAGGAAGGATAGCTATTTAGATTCAATATCAGCTTCACCAACGTGCATAGAACGGGACGGAAATGACGCGGAAGTGCAGAAGGGGAAGTATTGTAGTAAAATTAAAAGTATCTCTGCCAAAGTCAATCAGGTTGATGTTTCCTCAAGTAGTGAAATTGCCACCAATGGTTTACCGCTCGGTTCTGCTGCTGATGCAGAAGCGGTTTCTGCCGCAGGGCCTTCAGGAATCCACACACAGTCTCATAGGACTGACAAGGAAAAACACTTTATATGCGATGTTTGTGGTAAAGATTTTAGTAATAAACATAACCTGCATGCGCACCACAGAGAGCATACAGGCGAGAAACTCTTCGTATGTCCTACTTGTGACAAAGGATTCACCCATCAAACCAACCTGAAGACCCATCTCCGGACTCACACCGGAGAGAAGCCCTTCGTATGTCACATATGTACCAAAGGATTCGCACAAAAAATCAGTCTTGCGTGTCATCTCCGGACTCACACAGGAGAGAAGCCTTTCAAGTGTAAATTGTGTGGTATGTCTTTCGCGACCCAAGGTAATTGCAAAAGGCACTACAAGAGAAAACATGTAAAGTAATATTTCCTCTAAACTTAGCAAACGAAAAGTGTTGAAATTCTTTTTATTTTTATAATGCAGTTTTAATATGTCTCTCTGACGAAAATTGAACTTCTTAATTTGAGCTTACTTTTATACAAGCATGTAATTTTATTTTTTTTGACAAATTTTAGTGTTTTTATTGCTGGAATCTGCACTGATCTTAATAAATTATATTAATTTTTAGAAGGAAAGGGGAGAAACTTGCTGTCTTATAAAAATATTTGTAAAAAATTAAATTATATTTTTAAACTTGCGAACAACGTTTTTACTTTCTTAGAAATATTATATACATTTATAAAAAGATGTGTTAAAAATCCTAATTGTGTTACTTTACTTCAGTTCACTGATTAACTAATGAACAATAAAAGTTCTTTGGATATGACTTTTAAAGAGAATTTCACTTTACGCTCTGTTAAATGCGTAATTTATGGTTATCAGATCGATGAAGTATTTACAACTTCATATATCTGTTATTTTATTTGTGATGTCGTATATTCTAAAAATAACACTTTTATTGCATGCATGAAAGATTTTGATTCATGTAGAATATTCTTGAAATATTTGTTGCAATAAAGACTTGTAATATTTGCAACTGCAATTTCGGTGTGTGCAAATACTTTTATATTGTTCCGAATTATCAAGAAATTAGCTAGTTTATTCCACTTATCCAACCTTCTACTGCATCTAATAATGTCATTCGAAATCGCAAAAATACGAATAATGTTATTTTTTGTCATTTATTACAATGAGTTATATATTAAAAACTTATTCAGAGATGGAAAACTGTTACTTTAACTTTTATTATCAATTAATTGGTTATGAAACAAGTTTAAATCTCTTAATTGAGCGTCTTTTGAATACTCGTTTGTTTAACATGTAATTTAGTGGTCATAAAGACCCGGATAAATGAACTAAATCCTATTTTTAATTTTAAGGTTAGTGCGTTTGAAATAGCAAGATTCTTAAATTTTCTACCTAAATCTTCATGGATATCAATCAGTGAAATAGCTGATCATTAATGGAAGAGAGAGTAAAATTTCCCTTTGTTGATATATCTAAATAACAGGAGAGAGAGAAAATTTTCCAGTTATTATAAGCAGATAAGATTTTTTAATAAATTTGAATTAGAAAGTCTTATGTTTTGAAACAGTTCTCTCGATTAACGGAAAAGAAATCTGAATTCTTTGAAATTGGAACTTTGCCTTTGTCAAAAGTATTGTTGGAGTATGTAATTCTTCACCACACCGCATGTCTCACATGGGGGGAAAAACTGCTAATTTTCTTTCTGATTGCAGTAAATCAACCTTTGCTTAGGAACATTGAGTCCCTTGGCCTCAGCGTCAGTGTATATTTTGTTGCTTTTTGCCTAATCCATTTGCCAGTAACCATTGCTGCTGCATAATCCTACTTTGTCTAGCTTAACTAGAGAAGGACTCATAATAGAGGGGATGTGTCACAGATACTGTTAGTCAAAGCGACAAGTAGATTTCGGTTCATAAATGAGGTCAAGTTGCTTTTGTGGAGAACTTTTAAAGGGAATTGGTTCACATTTGTGTTTCGTTTGGGAAGAAAGGAAAACTTCCATCTGTCAACCCGACCCCTCCGAGAAATTCTTGACTGAAACATATTGTTGTCTAACAGTATCCAAACAATGCTTGGTTTCCGAAGTGCCCAGGATTTAATTTAGTTCAGTTATATTAATACCCAGTTTTTTAACCCCCCTTTTTTTTTACTCTTAATTTTACTCTTAACTTTTTCCATTGTCAGATACGAAAGTATTGGTAAGGAAACACTTGTAATTCACGCTCGTATATATTATATTCATTCCAAAACAGCATGATGAAATTCTGTCAACATTCTTGAGTAAAGAATGAAATGGGAGTGTGGTCACGAGATTTCATTCCGAGAACTTCGAATCTTCATCTATTATCCCATTGTGCAAATACAGGTGGGAAGTAAACACTTATATCCACAAATCGGTTATGAATCAGGAAAAAGGCAATCACTTAAAACGCTTTTTGTCAGTTTTACTGCTCGGCACAGCAGGTAATAGCTGTGAAATATTGGCAATGGCATACAGTATGTAATAAAATATAAACTAACACGAAAACCAATAATCACACAGTCGCTTAGTGGAGCTTCCTTGCAGAGATTCTCAAAGTGGGGAGAGGATCTGGGGTGGAGAATTGAGCGTAGCTGCAATTACCCCTAGATCACCCCAAACATGCTCAATGGCAATCAAGTTTAGAGAATCATCTGGCCATTACAGGAAATAAATTCTCTATTGCTCAGGATGAAAGATACGAGCTCTACATACTCGAGCATTTTCGTCTGATAGGATGAATTTATCTATAAAAATTTATGTATCGGGCATCTTTTTCATGATTTATGGAAGGCATCCAGATAGCGAATTTTACCATCAAGTTACTTTTAATATATTATATAGGAAGAACTACATTTCTATCAGTAATGTCTTAGAATAGAGCCCGCACAGCGTGAAAGTGCATTAGGAACTGTACGATATTTACAGAAAGCTGTCAATTCTTGATTCATTCCTGATTCATAATAAACATTTCGTAGCATGCGGTATTGCAACTAAACCAGTCAAAGTTTAGGTTTTCCCTTCCCCAGTTGAACTAATCTGTCTCTTTTGAAATCATTAGAGGGTGGACAAATTTGTTCTTCTATTCTATTCTGTACATATAATTGTGTTGTTCTGATTGATTGCTAGTGACGGAAAACAACTCCAGTTTCGATCGAGGAAGGAACCCAGACCGTATCTTCATCCACCTAAGGGTTAATTTCCGACGCTCCTTCAATAATTTTTCACGCTCCTTTGCACTATGTTTCTCAGAGCCGTATTTCCCACAAGTGGGTGCGTGGATTGTAATTTTGTCACTTTTTTCAAATTCCCATCTTTTTCCAATTTTAAAATGTGGGAAAGTGGGCAAATATTTTACAAATGAAACACACAATTTTATTTGAATGCAGGGAGAACAGATGTTCTTCAAATCCAGTAGACATCCTATTAACAATTATAGATTATTCCCCACTAAGAGCAAAGTTGAAGGAAAAGCACAGTAAAAAAAAATTTTTTTTAACGTGGAAACGTCTTTCCGCTCGTTGCAGTGACATTCGGTCGAACTTTCTTGTGTGACAAAATATCATAGGATTTGAATCGCGACTAACTACGAGACTAATAATGCGAAAAGAATGGTTGACCCCACAAAAAATATATCATACCTGTACAAGTTTGTCGCATAGTAATTGTTTTGCCGGTGACGTCATCGTATCAGTGGAGGCGCATGCGCGTGATTGTTATGAATTAGCTTTATGTCAGATTATAAATAAGTGTAGCGTGGAAACGCCTTTAGCTAGGAAGTTGTTTGTGGAGTCATTTTAAGGAGCTTGAGGGGAATTACTAGACTCCAAAGTGAGACAATAAAAATATTTATCAGAATATAAGTAAAAATCGGTATTAAAATGAAAATTTCAAACTCCGCATGTTTTTTTTATCATAACATTCAAAGTTTTCTTTCGAATTGCACGAAACTTACAGGAAATTTGACAATACGTAAAAGAAACATTATATTAAATTTGAATTGAAAAATTTGAATATTACAGGAAATAAGAGCATTTGTAGTAAATGAAGTTTTAATGCGCGTTCGTGAAATATAGTTTCATATACTTTCAACAGATGGCGTCATCACAAGCTTCTCTAAATTAAACATAAGAAAAGCGAAGTTCGGGTCGGCGCAGTAGATTTTTCGAGGAAACGACGGGATAAAATCATAAAACAAGTATTTAGTATTAATTTGTAATTTAATTATCAATCTTTTTTATACAATATTTACACAGAGAAGTATAATGGCTACAGAATAGATAAATCACAAGTTTATCGCATGTAGCAAGGGTCTGTGGTAGATTGTTATTGATCTATTCTGTAACCATTGTATTTCTCTGTGTAAATATTGTATTAAAGAGTTTGATAATTAAATTACATATTAATACGAAACACATGTTTTAAGATTTTATCCCGAAGTTTTCACGAAAAATGTACGGCGCGGACCCGAACTGGGGCTTTCTTGTATCATTAAACCCCACGCAAATTCACTTGATGTTTCACGGTATGATCTTCAGCAAATCGTTTTTGTCCCACTCGAGAGAATGCAGTAAATTTTTTAGTTCAGCCAGTTCATCTCGAACCTGAATATATATCACAAGGCCTTCACAGATATTCATACAAATTCAGTCTGACTATGGAAAAACATTCGCATTCTTCCATAAGCAATAATGAAGGAGAGATCCCAGGACAGCAGGCTCTAGCACATTATTTATAAAACGATTTATTCAAAATGTAATCATCGATTTAATCGCTTTCAATTCATAGTAGGCTCTGCGTATCTCATACTTGATCAGCAACAATGCCTCCAGAAAAATACTGAAGATGGGTCTGAAATCTTAAATGTATTCTTATCGCTGTTCCTTATAAATTTTTAAAAAATATATTTTATTGAGATGGGGGCCAAAGCTACGGAGAAAATAAGATGAAAAAATAACAGGTCATCAACGCTTTTGTAAACTAAGGGGTCTATTCCCCCGGTTGGGTTGGGTTGGTTTTCCCGGCCGTTAACGACCGAAAATTGACGTCTCCCAACCCACCCGGGATACGAGAATCTACGCATTAATCTATTCTAAAACGATCATTTATTATTTCTTTTTTGAACTAAATCAATTTATTTGCAAATTAAGATAATTCAAAGGACTTCACAGAAAACCACATAAAACAAATGTGTATTTTGATTTTTAGATAACGGATATAATAGAAAAAGCCGATCCCAGGAGAGAACGCTCCAGCACGATATTTATAAAAACGATTTATTGAAAATGTAATCATCGATTTAATCGCTATTAATTCACATTAGGCTCTGCGTATTTTATTCTTGATCAGCAACAACGCCTCCATCAAAACACTGAAGCAGGAGACTGAAATCTTAAATGTATTCTTATCGCTGGTTTTTTTTATTTTTAACCTTTGAAGACTCTTAAATTTTTATCTCAATGTATTGATTCCTGTGTCAGAATTGCTACACTATAGTGCATTACGGTGAGAAGCATCCATGTTTCTTTGATAAGAACCACGACAACGTGAATAAAATACCACAGCTAGAGGAATCCGAAGAAATGGATATGAAGCATGATGAGACAGGGGGGAAACATACTGGAAATTCGAATAACAATTACAGTAATATATATCCAGCAGCTCAACAAAACTACAATGAAGAATCTAAGGAAATGAATTCGCTGCCTACTGAAAATGATAAACAAATCCCATCTACGCCTGCTTCTAAAAGAAAAAGAAAATATAGCTTCATGTTTTCTGGCAACTCCACGAACGCACAGCATGAGCATTCTCTTGATACTTCGTTTTCTGTTTCGAATCTCAGAGTTCGGGCGCGTGAAGTCAAGTTGAACGAAAGTGCCTCTTTTGATTCATTGTCAGAAACTTTTGAACCCTCCACCAATTCTGAAAGTGAAGTTCGCGGAATTTATAAAAGAAAACCCAGTCCCAAAAGAGATGATCATCAGCGAAATAAATGTTGCTCAAATGTTTCCACTTTGCGCTTGGCAGCATCTAGTGAAAAATGGGATTGTTTACCAGATGAGAGGAATTGGTGTTCTTTAAATAATGGAAAACAGTTCTTTTCCGATTCCGTAGAAGGCACTTCCCAGAAAACCTTATCGAATTCCAAAGATACTTCTGACGTTTTGACCTCCTTTATAAATGATACCTTTTCCCTAGGGAATAAGGAACTAGATAAAAATTTGTTTGACGTGTCAATAGATCTGACGGATTGCCCAATTTCGCCTGAAGCAGCCTTGAATGTTCCAAGTAGAAATGGGGATGAGGATGTCATCGTCAAGCAGTATCTCGAGTTCATGAAAGATGGAGATGCTGTGGAGGGACCTTCTACAATCCGCCCCGACTCAATCAGACCTGGCGAAAAAAAGCAACATGCTTGCTATATGTGTCCTAAAAAGTTTAAACAGAATAGTGATCTTGTCCGTCATCTTCAAACACACACGGGTGAGAAGCCCTTTGTGTGTGATATCTGTGGAAAAGAGTTTACTCAAAAAGGAAATTTCGAAAGACATTATAGAACACACACGTGTGAGAAACCCTTTGTGTGTTATATCTGTGGAAAAGAGTTTCCAAATAAAAGAAATCTCGTCACACATTATAGAACACACACGGGTGAGAAGACCTTTGTGTGTGATATCTGTAGAAAAGGATTTACTCACAAAGGAAATTTAGACAGACATTATAGAACACACACGGGTGAGAAGCCCTATGTGTGTGATATCTGTGGTAAAGGATTTGTTCAGAAAGTAGATCTCGACATTCACTACCGGACACACACGGGCGAGAAGCCCTATGCGTGTAACATTTGTGGAAAAGGCTTTTCTGACCGAAAAAATCTTACGAGACATGTCCCGACTCATGAAGGAGGAAAGCGCTTTAAATGTGGAGTTTGTGGCGAGGCTTTCAGTAGCAACGCTAATCGCAATAGGCATTACAAACAGAAGCATCAGTGATGTCAATCAATACATTTCATAAATTTCGGAGAACCATTACACAAGATCAAAATAACTGTCATAAATCTTTTTTTCAATTTTAATCAATTTCAATCATTTTAAGTAAAAGTTGACAATTCATAAATTTTTTGTGAATTTTTACTGCTTTGACGAAGAATATTTTCTGACATCCGATCGAAGTATGACTTTTTATCTGATGAATCACACTGGACGAAAATTGCATGTTTTAATTTTATGTGTTTCTGTATATATGCTTCTCTGTTTTACTATAATTATGTATTTTATACAAAATTTTTCAAATGCTTTTAAACCCTCTGCATACGCTTAACTGTTTAATGCAGATGTCCGAAAACTGAAAGGATTCGAAGAGAAATACTATCTCGAGGTTCATCTCTGGACTCTCAGTGGCGGGAAGCCTCGCAAGTGAAAATTGTGTTGTATGACTTTCACGAATCAAATTAATTTCCATGAGCACTGCAAGAGAAAGCATGGCTGAGAGTAATATTTCTATAAGCTAAAGAAACGAAAAGTGTTTAAATTGTTTTCATTTTTATAATGCAATTTTATTATCTGACGAAAACTAAACTTCTTGTTTCGAGCATAGTTTTATACAAGTATTTAATTTTAATTTTTTGACGAATTGTCGCGTTTTTATTACTGGAATCTACACTGTTCTTAAAAATTTAAATTAGTTTTTACGAGATCAGAGAAATAAAGAGCTTTCTTTCTAATAAAAATGTTTCTAAAATTTTTAAACATTTTTTTGTATTCTTGATGAACGTTTCTGCTTTCCTAGAAATATTTTGAATACATAAGAAATGTCATTTCCCAAAATGTGTTAAAAATCTCAATTGTGTTCTTTGACTTCAATTAACTGATAGACGAAGGGCAGTAAATGTTCTCTGAATACGATTTTTAAAAGGGGGAAATATTTTCCTTCACACTCTATTGAATGCATGATGTATCAGATAGCTAAACTATTTATTACGTAAGAAAATATGACTTTACCTGTCATACCGTATATCCCATAAGCAACACTTTTATTCACAAAGATTGACTCATATTGAATATTTTTATAAGATTTATGTAACAATAAAGACTTTTGATATTTTTATTTACAGTTCTGGTGTGTCCATATAGTTTTTAATTCGAATCTTCAAGAAAATGGATAATTAGTTCAACTTTTCCAAACTTCTGCTGCATCTAATAATGGAATTCCAAAGATCTAATATATTAATGTTATTTTCACGTTTTATATATATATATTTTCTATATTTTATATATTGTATTTTTAAATGTGTTATAAAAGTTTTGAACACATGCGAAATGTTATTTCCAAAAGCAATGCTATCCTATTCGTAACATTTGAATGTATTTCTTTACATTTTTTAAGGAACGGAAAAGTGAAATTCCACCGGATATGACTTTTAAAGTAAAAGTATTTTACTCTACTTTTTTGTGTTATTGCTCACTAAGTGACTATAGAAGTATTTACTACATTAGATAATCTTATTTTATGGGTAATTTACTATATTAAATTAATAACAATTCTATACATGCATGGGAGAGCTCTATTTCCTGCTGAATAACTCTTATATTTGTTATAATAAAGAGTTTTAAATTTATATTTAACTGTTGTGTATCTGGATATCTTTTTGCTGATGCCTAATTTTCAAGAAATTATCTAATTTTTTCCTCCACTGCAACAATCTACTGCATTTTAACCCCTCAGCTGCTTTGTTTTCAACTGTTTAATTAGATGACATCTTCTATTTTTGGAATGCGTTTTCATTTCCATTCAGCTGACAACCTAAAGGAAAAGTTGAAATGTTTATGTATTCCACGTAATTTTTGTATCTAATTGTAAAGTCTGTGACTGACCGTTTTCGTTTATAAGTTTAAAATTGCGATAATTCGATGCACGTATGGACAAACCAGTTAATGGGTTAATAACCGACTTCGTAACTAAGAGAAATACGAAACCTGTTATTTGTCTACAGTGTGTTATATATTCGACATCTGCTTCAGAAGTGGAAACTATTACTTCAATATTTATTATACAAGGGTAAAGTAATGACATATCTTCAAATTAAATTGAATTAGTCGCAATGTGACACAATATTGTCAAAATTGTACAATATTTAAGAAATATAAATACAGATAACTTATTTAATCTCCACCTGCCGCACTTTTGCAGGAGATACTTATATTGTGCATCGAATTTCAAACTTTTATCGTTGTTTATGAATTAAGTGCAATTTTTATTTATATCATCTTTGTTTCATACAAAGCTAATAAACACAGATTACATAAATAAATGTTACATTTATTTTTTTCGACAACAATTTATAAATATGTAATACGATGCGCGATATAAATTTCTCATGCATACTCTCACCCGCTGGAAGGTTAAAACATATTATGAAATTAGCTTTGGTGTGTTAAAATAACCAATTTCTGAATTTTCTCCTAAATTTTCATGATCTTAAACATTGAATTAACTCTTTACTAACAGAAGAAAAGTTAAAAGTAACTTTTTTCATTGTATCTAAATAAGTTTTTCTAATATTCAAATTCTTGAGTTTGTATATTCTAAACTCATGAATCTGCATTTTTTTTTCGGAATTGTAAATTTATTCATAGTCTTGCAGTTGGAATGTTGAGGTGCTGAACTGAACTGAGAAATCACCTGAAGAAATTATCAAAATTCTTTTATGAAATGATGATATTTATTAAAATTTCTCATGTGCAATTTTCATATTAACATCCATTTCATATTATTACGATTTGTTTTGCTTACAAAATTATCTTATATCTTGATTCATTCTTAAATAAAATTCCTTATACGGAAAAAATGTTGATTAAATTATTCGCTGGTCACTATACTTCAAGTATGATCTTCTTGAATGTTTAAAATAACTTTTCAATAGAGTGTAATTTTTACAAACAAAAGACTTTATTAGGATATAATGAAATTTGAAAAATGATATAATTATGTAGAATATGGGGGGGGGAGACGCCAAATTTCAATTGGTATCATAACTTCAATTCTTTTAAATATTTGGGCCGTAAAATAGATAATTTATGTTGTACTTATGTAAAAGTGATGTATATACGAAGTTCTTTTAAAGAGAAAACTGTTACAGAAAAAGCATTTAGATTTAGGTATCATCATGCAATTAATGTAACAAAAGACAAAAATCCTTTACTCTGTTTTAACCTTCCAGCGGGCGCGTCTACGCAAATTTTACGACTTATCGTGCATCATATTACGTATATATATCGTATTATTTTTCAAAAATTAATGCAACTTTTATTTATGTTAACTGTATTTATTATCTTAATAGTAAACAAAGATTTTATAAATAAAAATTGCATTTAAATTTATAAAAGAACGATATAAATATGCAATAAGGTGCACTATGCAAGTATCTCTTGTATACGGGCGCCCGCTGGAAGGTTAAAGTAAGTAAGGAAAATATGTTATTCTGTCTTCAGATGAGAAACTTTCTTGGCTACAATTTACTAAATTATTTGCGGATATAAATTTCGCTCGATACTACAAGACGGAATTTCCAGAGCTACGAATTTCCCTACATCTTACCTAGATTTTAGTCTTTCATTTGGATGCATTCCTTGCTTTCTATTCCTTTGTTCAGTGTATAATGATATCAAGTTAATTATTATTTTATGACCATGTGTTGAAAAATTCTGAAAATAATAGATGAAATCATCATTGAATTTTAAATTTTACGATCATCATAATTGCAAGGTGTTGAGTTCGTTTTCTGAAGGATAAGTTGCAACAGAATTGGGTGAAAATTTCTCTCCATTTTGTGAGCAGTAAACGATAGGTATATTTTTCAGAATGAAAAAATAGAATATTGATACATTTATAAAAAAAATATATTTGTTTGAAGGCAATTTCATAAAAAAAATGCTGAAGAATTTTTTATATAAAAATGCCGAAATCAAAACTATAGAAATAAAAGAAGATATCGATAACATCTTTCGATAGTCCAAAGGACGTTTTGCTTTCTTTAAGAACTAAAACAATTTTAATTTATTCACCGTGTAGAGAAAAATATCATGTAATATTTTGTTAGCTGTTGTAAAAATAAAGAATCGTGAAGTTTTCAAGCGATCAGAATTCGAAGAATGAAATTTTCGACTGAATCTTCGTGGAGATTTGTTATTCCACCACTGTTGAAGTAAGGAATGAAGAGGTATACAGATACTAGAAAAACGAAGTAAATCGTAATCATATGGAAGAGTGATCGTTTCATAGTCACACGATTGGTTCGAGGTGCGGTTACGTCAAAGATCGCGGGTTAATATCAAATTTGTTAAACTTGAGAATGAGTTCTGTTTTAGAGTAGTTAAATAACCTCATTTTCGATTAGTTCACCGTCTAGTTTGTTTCATAGTAAAATTTTTGGGTAGGAGCTTTTATAACTCTTCATCTGGGAGCTCAAACGAGCAAATCTGAATTTCCTCTCATCAGCAACTGCAAGAATCTTCCTGAGAGCATCCTCAGTAGATGGAAATATTTTCAGGTTGCCATTTTTTGCTTACTCTCCCTGGAATTTATATAATACCGTATAGTGTGATCATTAAAGGCTTAACTTTCCTAATTTACACTCATGTCCATAAATTAAGGATAATTCAGAATCACACAGAAATTGAACTCTAAAATAAAAATTTCACCTGTAGAATTATCACACACATCTTGAAGAAGAATATGCAAATTGCAGGAAACCACCAGATGGGGCGAGGATAGTACGTCACAATGACGAGAGTGTAAGAGAGGGGTATATAAGGAATGGTGGCAAAGAAGTAAAATTGTTCACAAGCGCTTTAAAAGCCTTTCAGTGCAATAACCGAATAGTTATGGCACAAAGGAAGCATTTGGATGATTTTTTACGTGGTAGAATTATCGGACGACTGGAATGTGGACGTAGCTGGAAGTATCCGAGGAACTTGGAATAGCCCAGAGTGTCATCTCCAGGCTTTGTCAACGATTCCAAGATGATGGTAATGTGAGTAGATGTTACTGCACAGGTCGCCCCCGAGTTACAACGCCGAATGAGGACCGGTATTTGGCAGTTACTGCCAAAAGAAACAGACGGAGCACAGCATCAGACCTGTCTCGTCAGCTCTCTTCAGCTACCGATACGACAGTTTCAAGGCAGACCGTGTACAGACGCTTAGGGCACATTGGTCTATATGCTCGTAGGCCTGTCAGATGTGTTCCACTTACCGCAACTCACTGTCGCCTGTGATTAGCTTGGAGTAGAGAGCATGCATTGTGGACACCGCAACAGTGGTCTTGTGTGATGTTTTCCGACGAGTCCAGGTTTAGTTTGCAGTCTGATTCTCCCCGGACTTTCATATGGAGAGCGCCAGGTACCCGTTACCACCCCCACCACCATTGAACGACACCGTTACGGTGGTGCAGGATGGCTCGTTTGGGAAGGAATTATTCTTGATTCCAGAACTGACCTGCATGTTCAGAATGTAACAATGACAGGCCACATCTATCGGGATGTCATTCTGGAACAACATGTACGTTTGTTTCGGGGCGCCATGGGTGCTGAATTTCTGTTTATGGATGACAACGCCCGTCCTCACCGTGCAAACAATGTAGACGAATGCCTTCAATCGGAGGATATCACCCGTATGGATTGGCCATCATACTTACCGGACTTGAATCCAATAGAGCATGTGTGGGATATGCTTAGCCGACGAATTGCAGCCCGTCAACCCCCTCCCACCTGTCTACCGGAACTTCGGAGGGCATTGCTTGATGAGTGGTGTAATATTCCCTAAAATCAGATTGATAATTTGATACTCAGCATGCCTAGGTGTTGTAAGGCCTTTATTGCATCGTCCGGGAGACATACTCCTTATTAACCATCATACTAACCATGTTATACTGTTTTTTGTAAATAGGTTCTTTTTTGAAATTTTCTCGAGGGAGTAAAAATCGCAATTTTTATTAATTATGTCAAACATATAGCATCTGTTTTGCTCTTTACCTTTTGTTTAATAAATAGACTTTACAAATAAGTCAAATTTGTTTTGCTTCTGTCTCTTTCTTTGCCTGAACTTCATTATCCTTAATTTATGGACATGAGTGTAAATTCCCACTATAAGTAGGATGCGTTTTTAATGAATATTCCTTTTCGAACTATGATGTGTGTTTTCTATATCTGCTTTCGTACTTCCGATGTCTGGGCACTCATTATGAAATTTTGGGTTGTTTTATAGTTAGTTAGATTTTTTTATAAGTTCGTTAACTAAATTTTACCGGATTCATTCGATGATCAGAATCCGGTATCTATTGAAATTTCTGATTTCATGAGTGATACTGTATTTTCCCAGCCTCCATTTTAACCACCTTTATTCGCCTTCCCCACATCTTATTTGGCTTTTAGCCCTTGTCCTATGAGAATGTCTAGCATTTGCATTGAGTTTGCTCCAAACAGAATCCTTATAGACTGATGGATCATTTAGATGTAATTGGTTTATAATGGGGTTCTGTGTATGAATTATTGTCGAAACTTCTACCAGTAGTAGTAGTTATTGGGAACGTTTTAATTACTAAATTCTATAGGCTTCTGCTCAGTAGATGACCTGAAACGGAAATATAAACTTTTCTGTTGAGTAAAGATTGAAAATGCGTTTCAGTCATTTGAAAGAGAACCGAGCATGGAGATCATCAGAACTTTTTATCAAACGCAAATATTCTCAAAATCAGAAATTTCATCTAAAGAGTCTTTCACAGAAAAGCAGATTGAAATTTTGGAACATTAGTACCAAAATCGCACTGAAAGGTACTCACCCCACTTTAGTTCGTCATCTCGAAAGATAATCCCAAAGTCCTAGAAAGCTATGAAATGGCCCGTCAGGGAAGACAATCAGTCAACCAGCACGTTGATAATCGCTCTATTCAACCACCCCGTTGGGCAGGTAGAGCGCCCACCAAGGCCCAAATCAAAGCTCGCGGTCCTGGGCGCTAGGGATACGCCAGACCCACCCCGTACGGATTAAATGAGTCAAATCAAAGTTACAATGACAGAGACAGGGTGTGGTGAGATAATTACTTTAGAAGAATGAGGTACAACTTCTCGGCTCACTCAAGGTGGGGAGAAATAAATAACTCTTACAACTGTCTAAAATCCTCTCAGCCCTTGCCTATCCAAAAGGGTCTAAGTCTCTTAACGAACTTTTAGAGCTGCCTAGGGCTAGGAAAAGAACTGCTTCCAAGCAGACGGAGACACAATCACCGTGATTGAAGTAATGTGAGTAAAACAAATAAGAAGAGGCACACTCGCTGCTGATTATGTGCTAATACCGGAGAAACAACAAAAGTTCATAGAAACCTAGAAAGAAAGTAAATTAATCACGAACCAGCTTCATGACGAGTAATCGAAGCCCAGCAACACACACACACACACAAAATATGACTAACCAACACCGATTATCAATAGCAAAGAAAAAAATTTAACCAGGAATAAATCTATATTTAATGAGAACAGAAAGATGAATCAGTATGCCGTACATTGATTTTATTGTTTGTTTTTGGTGAAGTTAATATTATAATGCTTCTTTTATTATTTTAGAATTCAAAATTGAAATTTATAATTATACAATATTGTGGACGTCAATTCTAGTCTTCTGACTATAAATACGAGGAATAAACTCCGAATGACATTCCGAATATTACATAAGTTGAGCAAAAATTTCCCGAATTTTCAGTGCGCGTTACTTGTAAGATTGCTTTCACCCATGAGACTTGATTCTGTGGGTTTCTTTAATTAAGTCGAAGGTCTATATCAGTGAGGTCCCAAACTTGGCGAACTAAAAAGACAAAATATTAGCAATTCTAATGAACATTCCTAGTAACAATGTTATGTTCGGCAGTAGAGAATACAAATTGCTGTCCACGAGAGAACGGTGTCAACTTTAAAAAAGTTCGATGTCTTGCCAGCAAAATCAATTTCATAAAAGCTCTGTGTTCCAGTGAAATTATTTTCTTTGTTAGTCATTCATCCTCTCGAGCACTCAGGAAAAGTTGATTTTCTGAATAAAGCAGTTGTAGTACTGAAATTTCTTTTTTATTCCTTTGTCTTTTTATTGAATCTTTTTAACGTAACTGTTGATTAACATTTTCACATTTTACTTGTGGTTTATAACATTAGCGCCACATTTTCTGTTGTCGGCAACTTTTGGAACTAATTTTTTTCCACAAAATAATTTTTTCCATGCTCTCATTAGTTCTCCTAATTTGGTGGTATTCCGGTTGCAAATCAAGCTACACGTGGCTCTGCGATAGCGGCAAATTCAGTAAAACGCCCCGCATATCATAGAAAACTCTATTCCTACATTCCTATTTTCTTTCTAATACTTTGCTGATTTCTAGCATCCTAAGTTAAAACTTAGAACTATTAGTGTAATTCAAATTATGGTTGAATGGACGACTTAAACTACTTTACAATATATTTATTTAATACAAATATGAAGTTCTTTTATACTAAAAATCCAGAGGCATTTGTTAAATATAATATGAAATTATTTAATATAAAAGAAGTTCTGAAAACTGAGAGAAAAAGTCATTGTAACTGGAATATAAATGATAACTACAGAAAAATGTTCAAATTAACTTAGTTTAAAATGTTAAATTCACTGGAAAATTGTTACATTGTTGAAGCATATACTCAGACTATTATTAACAGAATCTTGAGTTAAATCTTAGTGGGTTGAAAAATATTACCTCTATAAGGTATAAAAATAAAAAGAGCTTTGTGAAATAAAAGAAACTAAGGGGTTACACCCCCTACTCGCTCGGCTCGTCAACCCCCAAGAATCACGTTGTGATTCTTTTGGGATCCCAATGTGATCCCAGCTCGCTTCGCTCGCTCGCTATGCAGTCGTGTGCGCCTGCTAGTAATAGGAAATTATAAATACATTAATTACTAAAAGTAAATTTAAATTATTTGAATAACAGTAAGTTCTAACTAAATTCTTAAAAAAAAAAAAACTAAAAGTAAACTTTCAATTACTAAAAACTACATAATCAATTTATAAAATTAAAATTTTACCTTTATACCATATATATGTAAATGTTCGAAAGAAATTTCAATGTTAAAATGTATGATAAGTTTTTTACAAAAAAAGTTATTTTCATCAATCAGAAATTAGGCACTTAAAACTTCTTGGCACACTCAATTGAATCATTTTTCAACAGTTTCATTAGCCCTAACTTCCTTCCAACAAGCTTCTAAATATTCACACTTCGCAATGAATTGCTGCTCAGAAAATCTTCGCAACGTGTATGCACTCTCTGAAATAATTATTTATCCAAGAAAGATATAACTTTTCTCGCTGGGTAGCTATTTATAATTTAAAACCTCAGAAAATGTGAGTTTTAGAAAGATGAGTTAACCCATTTCACGAACTATCAGCTTAAAAAGGACACTTTAAGCTGACAAATGGCTTTAAATATGTTCAGATTCACTATTCAAAATTATAACCCATAATAATTATTTACTTAACAAAATAATTAATAACAAAATATCCTCTTTTCAAATTTTTATAATAATTTCTTAAATTCTTGCTTTTGACACCAAAATTTCAAACATGCTTTCTTTTCCACACAGAAATAATGATCGGAAGCTTCGTTCCGTAAACAAAAACGTTGACTCTATTTTGATCATTCCGATTTGATCGCCTTAGGAATGGTTCAACAGTTTCAGTTGTTCAACAGTTCTATTTTTTGAAGATTTCGATTTATAATTGAAATTGCCCGACTTAAACTCATTTTGAAAAAATTCGTTGTCTCAGATCAAATGAAACTAAATTCGCTGAATCGATTATAAACAAAACAAAGTTGCGAGGTGTTGCCAAACGGTGATTATGAAATTCAGCCCGATTTGACGTCCATATAAGCGTTTTATTTATAAAGACGGTTGTGAGAAAATTGCTATATTCCGAATTTCTTTTATTTTACACTCTTGAGACAAATTTTATTCATATTGATTCAGATGAAAAACAGCACTTACACAAACATAAAATAGCAGAACTTTAACAGGCCACAGTGGAATGAGCTTCACACCTGGGCAGGCTCTTCCAGGGAGTTTACACATTCCCTATACACTTCTCTCATTCTGTCCAGCACTGAATAAATGCTGTTATGAAAAAATAATTTTTTCGCTCGAAAGTTACCTCATAAAATTTGGAAAGGCTTATTTGATTAATTGCATCTTGAATAGACTTACCCTAAATATACTGAAATTTACTTTGAAAATTATGTGAAAGCTTTAAAATAAAAATATTATTAATAAATATCATACAATTCAAAATTTTAAAATGAAAACACATTTTATCTTTTTTATAACTCAAACTGGTTTG
>BGPR01016183.1:0-23083 GCA_013235015.1 Araneus ventricosus
AAAATTTTAACTGAAAAAATTAAACATTAAGAAAATTGATTTTTTTTTAATCATTTATATACTTAAAAAATAGTTAGCACCTTGGTGTATTTTTGTAATATTTTAAATATCTCAATTCCAATAATAAGAAATGAGAAACCCTCTTCATTTTGGAATTGCTATACATAATTAAAAGATTCATTATTGCAAAACATGACAATGAATAAACATGGATGAAAATTCAGGGTAAAATTAAAATTATCAGAAATAAATTCCTATTTTGATAAAGAACTTCCAACAGCTAAGATGGAGTGTCCACTTAAATGTGAAAAAATTTCCAAGATTTGCAAATTTAGCAAGAAAATGTCTTTCAGCTCTTGCAAACACAGTGTATAGTGAGTGTTATTTTCTGAAGCTGGTAATGTATATAAAATCAAATGAAACAGATTTCTTCCTGAAAATGATGAAAAATTTATGTTCTTCTATCAGAATTTCAGGCACTACAATGATAAATTATATTTAACATAATTAAATACACCTAATATGTATTACTCAGCTTAAAAATAAGTAAATTTTAGAGGTTTTTTTTATAATAGATGTGTTACCGGCAAAGTTTGAAATCCGGTATTCTATAGAATGCCAAAAACTGGCCGGCAATGTATGAAACGATTAATATTTCACACATTTCCTAGGCATTTTATAGAATGCCAAATGACAAAGTATGAAATATATCTCTGATTCAATTTTATAAGAAATAAAATTATGTGCGACTCAAAATAAAATCATTTCCTTTCTTGGTGCTGCAACAAGTAGGTTCATATTTTGTTTTCTTTAATAAGAAAGGCATAAATTTTGTTTTGTACAGTTTTCAATTTTCTTTTTTACATATTTTGAATAAAAGTTTTTTAATGGCACTCTTTCATTATTGTTTCAAAATAACATTTTTGAGGAATGAACGTCTTTTAAATAATAGCCTTATCATGACCTTTTTTTCATACTTTGCCTAAATAGCATTTGTCATTCTATAGAATGCCTGGGTATTATATATAATGCCTAGGGAAAGTATATAATAATTATCATATTTCATACTTTGCCTAAAAACGTGCGGCATTCTATAAAATGCCGGCGTTTCATACATTGCCAGTAACAGATGTACTGAAATGTAATTCTACAATATTCTTTGTTAATTATATTTAAAAACGCATTTACAAAAAATTATCCTGAATTTATTCGTCTGAATATTTGTTTAGTATTCGGCAAATGGTCAAATACTGAATATCCATTGCATCTCTAAAAATATACTGTCAATTCCTAACAAAAAAAACTCATTACCTCAGCCTTTTCCGGGTCTTGGCAAAATATCCAGAAGAGGGTAGCACACTTTGTGAAGATGGGCAGACCTTTCTGTTTGTATATATTCATCAGGTCAACTATTGTATTCAAGGAACCAGGCTCAGACCACACAGAATCTACTGTTTTCTTATACTAAAAAAATAAGATAAAAAGTTGAACATAAAAATCTAGAACGTATAAGGACTTTTATTTCCAAGAAAAAGTTTTACAAAATAATATCATTAACTTTACAACAAAATCATATGGCAAAAATTTTTTTTTATATTGTTTCTTACCCAACTTTCCTCGATATATATTTGCACATTTGGCATCTTTGGTTGAAACTGAAAACTGTACTATTATTAAATGCAATTTTTGAAATAATTTTTCAATTTAAAATCTCCCAAACAAGTATGAAACTCTCCTAATATCTGTGATATGTTATGAATGCTACTAAAATTAACCCAATATCAAAGATGAGTTATAACCCATGATCATTTAAAGAATTATACTTCAAATTTGAAAGGATAAAAAGTATTGAATCTCTCGAATTTATTGAAATGATACAGCAATCGAGCTGAAAAATCACCCACTGCCATTAATTTAAAATTAGAATAAGCAAGGAGCCCTAAAATTAGGATATTTTCATAAGTGCAATACATGCAGCTTGCAAGTTTATGTGTAACAATAATTACATTATTCTATACTAGATGCCTTTGGTGATCAGCTGGTCCCTCCAACTTATTGATATAAAATCATTATAACTAATAAAATTTAAAGTTACAAGTTGTTTAAATTATTTGTTATTTTTGTATTTTATATTAATAATTTGGAATTCAAGCTTTCCGATGAAGTAATTTCCAAATGAAGTTTCTGAACATAATAAACTGCTATTTTAGAAATATGCTAGATAAAACTAAAGATTCCAACAAATGAATACAATAAACCAAGTACAATGTTTCAAATCATGAGTTTTTACATGCTTTTTAGATGAAGCAATTAGTTCCAAAATCAAAAATGAAATTCAGATGCATCCAGAATTAAATAAGAGATAATTTTCAATTGTATCAATTCAAATTTCACAGTTTGTCTGTAAGTAAATTAAATTTAATGCTCACAGAATTATAAATGGAAACAATTATTTGCTGCTACTTCTCAAATATTGATTTGAAATTCTTGAAACAATTTGAAATGCATTTTAAGTAAATATGGCATAAAAAGATATTTGAAATAAAAAATGCAATTATCCCTATAACTCGAAACAATATTAGCGAGTATTGAAGTGATAATCATGTGCAATCAGAAAACATTTAAACCTTGGTAAAAAACAATTAAATGCTTTTTAATTTAATGCGTCATTATTTGTTCTGTTCTATTTATTGTTTCTTATTGAGTTTGTTGAAAGATTTAGTTTATATTAGGTAGTACAGGGTTCGTACACATTTCCTTAAAAGAAAATCAAGGACTATCAAGGACTTTTAAGGACTAAAAAAACCAAAAAATAAGGACCTCTAAATTGAATGAACTTTACGAATTGTCGCACGCATTTTTAAATAAAATGTCTCATTTTTGTAAATTCAACCTATTAGATGATAAATTATAATATAAAACATAGAAGATACATTACAAATTTAACACAACAAAACTCCTAAAAATATGAGTTAATAAATTGGTGAAATAAAAAACCTATGAAACTGGTAATCAAATTAAATATCTTTTAATTCCAAACTTTTTTCATTCAATTTTACATCCAAGGTATTTATTTTAATTTCTTTTTCAGAAATTGTTTTTCTTAGTTCATGCGATTGAATAAACAAATTTATGTCCTTTGACTTTTCAGCCTCATTAGCTAAATCATTTGCTTTCTCATTTGTTTGGTGCATGTCCGTTACGAGAAACATTTTCTTTTGTTTTAAAAAAATCTGTTACCTCCTCTAGAGCTTTTCGTTTCAGTTGTTTTGCTTCAGTCTTTTCTTTGGATCTTTCACTTTCTAAATACTGCATGTATTTTGCTCTAGCTGAGGTGGCAGCCGTCCTCATTTCTTCAGTAATTTTTAAGTCATAAATAGCCCCAGACAGCTTAATAAATTCAAGATTTACACGCTGGAAAATATATGAAGCATCATTTAAATTTTCTATTTCCAGGGCCTTGTTCACCGAAAAACCTCATTGTCCATGTGACAGTATTAATACCATTTTGATAATCTTTCAAACTTTTTCATAATGATTATTGCTAAAATAAGTTTGTAAAAAATTATCAAGGGAATCACTCTTTGGATTGAAAGAAGTAAATTCAAATGAATTTGGTTTTACAATATTTAACAGAAAATCTGTATAGAGTAACAAAATTTCGTCGCAGTCTTTTCCCAAAATACGTTTATTTTGCGACAATACAATCAATACCTTTTTCATTTTTTCCTGTGCTTTTTCAAGATATCCAACCATTACTCGTGGATCAATGCATATCGTAGGTCTTACTAGTGCGTAATTCACAGGACATTTCTGAATGAAATGTTTTATCATTGTTATGATGTTTTTCCGACTATCCTGTCTGAGTGTGAAAACATCCTTGTCTGCTAATTCCTTATTTTTTTATCTTTTCTTTTATTAGTTGCTCTGCAGCAAATCCTAAATACACTTAACTTTTATCATTCTACAAGTTTGGGTCACTGAAGTTGAATTTGCATAAAGTCTCAGGTTTCTCAATACTTTCATTCTCTGGTTTCAAAATTTTGAATGCAATCATTAACAACTTTTAAAAACATCACTGGCAAAAAATGGAAGTAAAGGTTTATTACTTTGATACTGTTCTAAAAATGGTAACAGCACTTTTGACAATCATTCCTATGGAACCATGGACCAATAAAGGACATCTGTAACTCCTATCCCTTATTTCCTAAAGTGATATGCGATGGATATGGATTCGTAGAACGCGAGCAGTGTCGTCCCCCCACCCCATTCCGTGAGAGCCACGTCGACCGAGATTAGAGCCGCCGAGAAGGAGGAATTAGAAAAATGATAAGCGGTGAAATTTTAAATTTTTTAATAATGGCAGAGTAAAAAGTAAGGACTTTCAAGGACTTTTTAAAAATGGGGCAAAAAAATAAGGATTTGTAAGGACTTTTAAGGACTAAATGTAAAAGTAAGGACTTTTAAGGACTTGTAAGGACGCGTACGAACCCTGTAGTATATAAGAAAAAGTCTATATTGAAATAAATCTTCAGTTTTCTCAAACATAATTAAAATTGTCATGCATTTCATTTTAAAAATGTTGGCTCCAAAATCGGTTTTTCAATAGCTGACGCATTTCCTTATATTATCTACTGTGGACTTTCTTTAAAAATATCTATTTTAAATTATGTGTAAGCTTTAATAAACATTAAGCTACATGATTTAACCAAATTTAAGCTTTTATAACATTAAGCTATTATGCTTAATAAATTTTTTGACATATATATAAAATTTTTATTGCATTTAACTTTTAAATTATGGCTAGAGAAAATATGAAAAATCTTCTGAAAATGTGATTTTTCATGAATCATGAAAATGTTTTCATGTCTTCTTAATACGAGCGACATATGAGGGAAAGTAAGTTTCATCATGCTTTTTCACAAGGAAGCTTTATTACAAACAGAAACATACAATGGCATAACAAAATACGAACTTTTGGATATTTTCCCACATATTCACCACCGACATTGATACATTTGTTGTAACATGAAAGCAATTTCAAGAAACCATCCTGATAAAAGTCAGTGCCCAGCGATTGAAGGAAGTTCTTCACAGCCTTAACGCCAGTTTGATGAGCATATTCGGAAGTGACGTCCCGACAGTGCTGACTTCAATGCAGGAAAAAGGTGAAAGTCTGATGGAGCTGTAGGACCCGACCAGGGCTCTTGAGTTGAAAGGTTTTACTCTTGGACAATAATGCAAGACCCCACACAGCAAGGGACACAAAAGAACACATTCATCGCTTGGAATGGGAGAGATCATATCACCCAACCTATAGCCCCCATCTTGCCCCATCAGACCTTCACCTTTTTCCTGCATTGAAGTCAGCACTAACGGGACACCACTTCTGAACATGCTCATCAAAACTGGAGTCAAGACCTTGAAGGACTTCTTTTGCTTGCTGGGCACCGATTTTTACCCAGATGGTTTCTTGAAATTGATTTCACGGTACGACAAATGTATCAATGTTGGCGGGGAATATGTGGAAAAATAGCCAAAAATTTGTATTTTGTTATGCCATTGTATGTTTCTGTTTCTAAAAAAGCTTCCTTGTGAAAAAGCTTGGCAAAACGTACTCTCAGAACGTCCCTCATAACTGGAAAATAAGATTTGTGGTTCCCTTCAACTACCCATTGAGTTACCAAACAGGGGAATAAAAGAGCACAGCAAGGAAACTCATAAAGAAAAGGTCTAGAACTAGAAGCTCAAGATTTTTTAAATATCATTTTGTTTTTTTTTAAATTATTATTTCAGTTATTTGTAATTTCAACAATTTTCAAAACTAGAATATTTTAAAAAGCAATCTATATCAAGAAATTAAGCTAATATAATTTGTTTTAGTATGCAGTTATATCAGAAAGCATGTTTTCCCACTTTCAAAGGCTTTTTCCCACCCCAACTGCATTCATAATAAGAATTATTTGCAATTTTATTGATATGCAATAGGAATATTTTTATTTTAAAAGTAGAGGAAAAATATTATTAGACCAAGAAAAAATGTTTCGAAAAAATTTCAAACTTGTTACCTTGCAAAGATTTAACAAAATATCAGTAGAGGATTTTATTATTTCTTGGTGAGGAACACTTCGGTTGCAAGAGCGAACCATCTGTATGATAACCGCTAAGCCTCCAGATTCTTGAAGACGTTCACAACAAGCAGGAGATAAACGAGTGCACACCTCTAAAAAATTAAATCATTACAGAAATTTAAACTTAAAAGGGTTACAGTATTCAAGTATATTAAAACTGAAAGTCTTAATTACATGAAGATTGCTGCACAGTAAATTAGTTTCAGAGATAATGCTGTACATTATATTTTCACTTTCAGCTATCATTTCTCTCTATCAAACTTGATAATTTTCATGTCTGCTATACGGAAGCAGTCAAAAATGTCAACATTTCTTAACTTTTCCTATTTTGCAACTGCCTTTTGTTCACTTTATCCCTTTCCGGTGTAGTGGTCGCAAAAGAGGACACCAACTTTGAAATTTTCTAAAAATATCCCAATCAACTTTGAAACCCAGAAAATTGCACGAAAAGGCAGCTAATAGTACTCATCTTAGAATGTAGATGGCAGCACTATGAAATTTCATTTCCTAATCGGAAATATTAGAGATTAAAAATGCAAAAATTCCTTGACTCGGAGATACGAATTTTTTTGAGTTCTGGACGTTTACAATTTTAGTCAATTCACTCAAGAATTTTCCTCCAATATTCTTGATGTTTTAATTTATGATTTTCTGTAAGATTCAACAATATTTTCTGAGCCTATCAAGGTGGCTGTATCTAAAGGGGTCCTTATATGACGGGGTATCCCCAAAGGGGACAACCCCCTCAGAATGAAGTAAATTATTATTATAATTATTTATTTGTAGATTCTATGTCTAGACAATAAACTAAACCCATTCTTGATGTTTTTTCATCATATTTCAAAAAATTTAATGCCTTGCGCTGGAAAGGGTTAAATGTTATTTCACATTAAACATATATATATTAGCTGGTCATAAAAAAGGGACTAGTAAGTAAGGTCTTAAATAATAATACAAATTAAACGAATTCTGAACCATATAAAAGATGGTTCATACAAATTATTTGAAAAAAAATTTCCTCAAATCCATATCAAACTTTTGTAAGAACTTTTTGCTTATGATCCAGTAAATTCCAGTTCCAGGAAAAGGCATTGTATCTATTGGATAGGGTTGCTAAGAATATTATGAAACATTAATGCAAGGTAGATGCCCAAAGCTAAAATTTAGTTTAATATATATATAAGTTATTAAATCAATACTGAGTACTGAAATATATAACACAATAATAAGCAATTCTAGATACACTCTTACAAATCACCTACCTTTGCAGACCTGAAAAACTTGCCACTAAATTAAATCATCTGACAACATTTAGTACATTGCAAATTGTGAAATTAAATTATAGAAATTAAAACAGAATCAAATTAGATTTTAAAATATTGTTTATTTAATAATTGTTAAAATTAAGTTTTACTGCCATGATTTAGAAATGATATATTTTGATTACGATGCACACAAAATGACAGAAAGAACAATTCACATAAAATCACAATTTGAAATAGCTGCAGCTTTTAAAAAGAAACAAAAGACAATAGCGCTATCATCAAAAACTAAATTTTTTTATATAAAGACATTTTTAGCTCCATTAATTTTCAGAGCCAGAATAAAAACAGGTGAAGTTGTATTTCTTTGTCAGACTTGTAGTTGCAACGAAAAATCACACGATTTCAAGCATACGTAATAGGATTAATGTTGCCCAATAAAACTGTAGATTTGGAGCACACTGGTAGTTAGCCAGATTGTTGGCTGTAATGCTTTCCATTCTTTTATTTTCACTATAAGATTTTTGTCGATGAACCATGTCAAACATAAGCACTTAAAAAACCGTTGTACGCCTGATTTTCATCAGATCACATATATTGGCAGACGTCCCACACTGCACAAGAACTCAGTTGCGATTTTCGCTAGAATTTGCATGGCTGATCTTGCAAACATACGACTTGTAGGAAATATTTTTAAAAATTGATGCTGCAGATTACTACCAAACTTTTTGCTTCTCTAGAAGACAAAAAGAGAAAAACAGCAAGGACTAGCACCCAGAACGGCCCTGGGGTCCGCAGCTGCAAAAACTCCGACCATTCGTTCAGTCAAGCACAAAGGAAATCTTATTACATAACGGAAAATGCCTCCAGCCAGAGACGCCAAAATTCCTATGCGAAACAAGATGGTGAGGAAATAGTCCCGTTGAAAAATGTGATTTATAAATTAATAAAGTTGATACATTAATGGAAACAACAAAAATTAAGACAATTAATATTTAAGTCGAATACAAAGTAAATAATTAAGAAAAATTTAGATATTTAATGAAACTGCTAAAAATTACCATTTGAATTTCAAAAGTTGTCAAAGATGCCACAAGAGATGAAATAAACTTTGGTGGTGAAGAATTAAATAATTAAAAATACTGATAAAACCGAAAAATGACGTAGATGCAATTTTTGCAATCTAACAGTATCATCGTTGAAAGCTTCTCAGCAGTTAAAGCATGCCAATTCTTAATTCCTACTGATGATTCTTGGATTCCAAAAACCTCCAAAGTTTGGTGCATGCACCAGGCAAATTGATTTCACCAAAATAGGAGTGAAGTGAAAAACGAAGGGGGGAGATGCTTATAATTTACTTAGCGTGACCGAAAAAAGAGTCCTGAAATGTGCTCATCTAACTAATTACCTGTCACCCCTTTTTGGAGTAAAATCGTCCAAAAGTGCTAGTCTTGGCATTTTGAAATGATCAGCATTGCAAACCTGAACGAATAAACATTTTCAACTTCAAAAAAAAAAAAAAAAAAAATGCAGTTCATTGAGTGCAATACAATAATTTTAGGAAACTATAATCTGCACTCTTGTTCTCAAAACTACACCTTTAAATCTTTTTTCTGGCATCACAGCATGGCCCCTTTTCCAATCTAAAATGTTCCCTGTTCTTCATGTAGATATACGTGTGGCTTGCTTCAAATAAGTGCACAGAATTTGTCCCTTTCTTTTTTATTTTGGCAATCACAAAACACTGCACACATAAGACGATCACAACATAGAACACTAAAACTTAAAATATACCCATATTTAGCCACTAACAAAGAGCATGCTGTGCCTAATTGCACCTTGTAACAAACCATCGCACCAAAGTACAAACACTGAATGTACTCTCGGACTGCATATACTTAAGAAGTACAGGTAGCACCACCTATAAGCAACATTCATGAATAAACAGTAGAACCCCGCTAATCCAAACCGATTTTATTTTCGAAAATTATATGTAACTAGCTACGTGACCCGGCGTTGCACGTGTTATCTCGAATAATGCGTCATTCCTTGACGGAGAGAAAAAGTGAGGTCATGTGACACATGCCCAACATTCTCTCCTAAATAAATAAGGAGAAAAGAGCGGTTCAATCATTCCGTCCGCGTAAAGGCTTCAAAATATACTTTTAAAAAATCGCAAAAATAATCTTTATTTTGTAAAATTACGATTCCGGAATAATTTTTTGTCTGACTTTAGTACGGAAGGAATGAGATAACCCAGCGTTGATCGGAATCCGTATTTTTTCATATGCCCGCCTCCAGTTTATATGCACATGAAGCAAGATGCACTGAGTACATGAAATCTAAAAGTGAAACCTCATAGAAAACAATAGTTTTAGTAAAAACCCTATATGAGCGATTTAATTTTCCCTGTTTCTTTATATCAATTACCAAAACCCACACAAAACTCAATCCACATTGACTTGTTGCATTGTTCAGGTTTCCATATTGCAACAATACATTTTTTTTATTTCTGTCAGCGTCACTTTTTTATTGTTGTTGTAACAATGTTCTTTAAAGTAAACGACTTCAACAATAAAATAAATTTTGAATTGCGCTGTAACAATGAAAAGTATTGTTATAAAGTATCCGAAACAATGAAAAGTATTGTTGTAAATTAGTTTTTAATTAATATCTTTTTCACTAATTAAAATTTCGATATTTAAATGGCTGAAATGGATTCCTTGAATTATTCCCCATCTTTTGGTACTTTCCGCACTCTTCTCCATTCGGCGGTTCGTGAGAAGATAGAAGGACATACATACATACATACGTTTGTTTACCTTCGAATTTTAATAGGATAGATTCAAAAGATTACCTGAAAAGATTTAAATATACGTACTAAAAACAAAAAGTACTTTCTCAGCATGCATAATTTTATATACATTGAAGAAACTAATGCAATAATTCAAGGATCACATTTACATTTAATAAAAACATATTATATTATCACATCACATACACATTTACATTAAAAATCTTTTGGGGTGAAGAAATTTGTCAGATTTGTCTGAAGAAGTGATGTTATTTTCGACGTGGAAGCAATATTATGCCAAAGTCTCAAACATAATGTCTGTTGATGTCGCATTTTCACTCTGCTCTATATATCACAGTGCTATTTCTAGTTCATTTGCAGCTTCAGAATGGGAAACAAGAACATTCTCTGGCTCATCAGCTTCTACTAGATCAGAGTAATCTTCTGGCTTATTCTGAACTAAAGAGATGATTCCTTCATCTGTATATAACTGATTGGCTTCGGTATCACAAGACAACCACTCAGTTACAATGTGTTTAATTGCGTCTTCACAGCCTGGGAGACATTTAATAAATGGAAGAATTTCGCTTTTGTTTGTATCTCCTTGTTCAACTTTGCTAGAATCAGCTAAACTTGGCCATAACTTCTTCCACGATTCCAATATCCAGTAAATTCATCTTTTATTAAGACATTCTTTATAAATCGTAGTACAGAGTCAGAACTACCATCGATTCAAAAGATAGTAGTACTGAGTACTCATAACTTACATTTTTTTTCTCACACATCTTTTTCTTTTCTTTTTTTATCAGAATTTCGGGTAATCCGATTTTTTGTAATCCGAACAAACACAGCTTCCAATTAGTCCGGATTAGCGGGGTTCTACTGTATTTAGCATATGAATATTAAAACACAAAATGTAAAGATTATAGATAACAGGCATACATGAAATTCCCTCTTAGGATTAATTAAATTCATTTTTGCTTCACTCATAATCATGAGACTTTCAACAATTTCATTCAATTCTACCATATTTCCGATACGGAGAGATATTTCATAAATAGATAGTACTCCATAAGCTTCCCATCTGTTGCCATAAAACAGGACATATGAAAAAATTTGAATCCTGAACAACACTGGGTTATCAGCTAGTTAATTATAATTCTCATATATCTTCAATATTTATCAATTCATGATTCACCTATTTCTCAAGAAATGAATTAAGTTAATAGTTGATTATATTAAGATTGAGTTTTTAATTTATAGCTTTGCAAAGTACAATATATCAAAATTGGCCTTTTTAAAAAATAACATTGGAATTGGCTCAAAGTCCCAAGAAAATTAACTGAAATGTAAAGCACTCCTGCTGATTTCATGATGGGAATTCATTGAAGATGATGCCTTACTCTCTTTTCTACAAACAGCAAAGCAAATTTTAAAAACACTTGGAAAATAAAAGAAGCTCTCACCTAAATTTTGCAAAGCAGTAAGAATGTTCCTCACATTCTGATCCGTCAGAAGTACTTTCAAGGCCCTTCGTGTTCTGGATCTAAGTGTATTATATTCATCAGAAGGAGCAGACCTGATGTTCTTCCTTGACTGGATAATCTTCTTGTCAGTCACAGATTTCCTCACTGCATAAGCCCGCCAGGCAGCCTGTTTGAAAAATTTGAATATCACTTTCATGTTTAGGGTTTCAAATAACTAATGTGGCAATAATAATCATTAATATGGACTAATTCAAATCACTAAGCTAATCCAGAGGTGATGGATTAGCTTGCAGGTATTATTTCTACAGGAAGACCTGCATAAATCAGTTTGTGCTGAGAGAAGTGTTTGTTTTCCCCTGGCGTAATGAGAGCTTTGCCCAGGTATAAAGGCAGAATTAGGGACTCTCAGGTAAATGGGTAGTTACCTAGAGATAAAGAACTAACACTAACAAAAATGAGTGTGCCGATCCTCTCAGGTAATGAGAAGTATATGCTGACCAGGGATAGCACCAGTGGGGGGACCGGGGGCCCCCGTCGGGGTGCTGTGACCCCCGTTGGAGAAAATTTTTGTACCCTGTTCACGTAACGGGGTATTCAACTAGTAGATAAATAAAGATCTGATGAAAATTTGAGGCCAATTTCATTATACTCCTCCCCCTGTACAGCAAGTTGTGCCCCGACCCCAACGGGTAGACACTAGCGACACTCCTGATGCCGACACATTTTAAAAGTATAGTTATGGCCCAAGTATAGAAAACAAAAGTGATTTCCACACCTCATGTTAGGGTTATTTTCCACTCTTGTTTCTATGCAACTGTTAAATCTCACTCTTAAAGGGGTCATTCCATGTCAAGTGATCCAGAGCTGGTTGCTTGACCATTTTATAATCAAATGATTTTTTGTATGTTGATTCCTACATAATTAGAGAGTGCAAAAAGGCTAATTTCAATTTTTTATCTTTTTCTGAATTCTGATGGCAGCCATTTTTGTTTTACAAAACATGCTGATTTTAGCGTTTGTAGGGGTTTGCGTTAACTTATATTACTCGGAACTGGTGAACCTGAAGTTGATGAAACAAAAACTAGTTTATTCAGGAAGATACAGCCTTTATTATATCCAGTACACATTTAAGGAAAATTTTATCCCAAATAGCAAAAATCAGCTTAAAAGTTTGACTTTAAAAATGACAAATTTTCAATTTTTGAAGGCATATAATTCCCAAAAGGAATCTATTCTCCTTATTACTTTTGTGGGAATGTGTAGCTACCTTAATGTACTGTATTTACAAAAAATTTCAACCCTGAGGTTTGCTTCTTTTAAGAGCTACGGGCTTTCAAAATCCGAAAATTTCAAAAAAATCCAAATTTTGATTCCTTATATCTTGGTTGGGGCAAAGTTTAAAAATCTCAAATTTTTACAGATAAACCCTCTATAGTGTATTATGTTGCTGTAAAAATTTCATGTTTGATATTTATCTACAAGTCAAGTTAGAAGACTTTAAAAATCCCATAAAAAACGTATTTTTTGCCAAATATGATGGAGCATAAATTTGACTAAGTACTATTTTTATCATTAATAAATTATAATATGATATAACTACTATTACCTAATACATATAAATTTACCTTTTTTACATGAAGTAGCTTGTGCACACTTTAAATGTATAATAAAGTTGAAAAATTTGAATATGTTTCATGGTAACTTTAGGTTCTACAGTAAAATTGAGGCTTCTCTATTCACTTATTTTATAACACAGTATTTACTATGGTTACCATTGTTAAAACACTTTAAAACTTCAAATAAAAGTATCGATACAGTATTTTCAACTAACACATCACGGAAGTATGGATATACTATACACATGAGTCAGGTTTATCGTTCTACCTTGATTTGTATTCATTAAGAAGTTTTGATATTTCTTCACTTAGTTTTGGGGAAATGTTATGCGTCCTTCCAGTAGTTGTTGTAGTTCTAAGGCACTTAATTTCCTTAAAACATTGTTCATGGGCACCCAAGTCTGGTCTTTCTCCTTTTTCTTAAAAGCTGTCCTTGGACCGGTGGGGATGATAAAATGTTACAAGCACATCTTTATTTATATCACTAATGTCATTCACCTCTGCCATCCACCATTGACCATCACATACACATGCAATAGAATATCTTGTGTGAAGTGTTATTTGTACAGCATATGTTGTGGAATGAATTTCATTTTCTGTAGCTTGTGAACTAATGAAGTACTTCAGGTTACTCTCTGACACAGGAACAAAACCGTGGAAACTCCTTGTACCAGTAATTGCCACAGAGTTTTCAAATCAGTCAAGAAGTTTATTATTATGATGTTGAATGATTTCTTCATATTTTATGTAAGTGAAGGCGATTCCTTTTAAATGCTCGTGACAAAATTCAAACATTTCTGCTGGTGTCAATATTTGGTTATTGTACGGTCACTGGAGACTTGCTTTGGTTTGTTGAAGTCTATCACAAAAGTTTGTGAACAGGTCTGAACATCCACACATTTTGTTGAATAAGTATATTAGGCCTACAGCATTTTAAGAGATTATCTTATAAATAGAAACATGACATAATATAATGTTATAACTTAACAGAATAAATACGAAGTAAAATTAATGCACCAAATGGTGCATTAATTGAAAATATAAATGCCATAAGAATTAATTTGAATTGTAATTTTAATTACAAATATTACTTGAGAATTCAGGCCACAAAGGGTATACTTTTGATTTATAATCTTACCCTTGACAGAAAATTTTGTCCGTTTTAGAACTCCTATGGCGAGTGGTCTTTGAAAAAGTTAGTCATTCAGGTTCTTATCCAATCCTTCCATTTTGAATAATCTCTTTTACATTCTAAATTCTATTTTATGTGTTCTAAATATTAATTGTTGTAATTTTTTTGTTGATGCAATCACTTGATGCTGTTGCGTTGAGAATGCAAAAAGGTGTATTGTTATCGTTTTTTGCTTAAATCTTCTGTTTCTTATTTATACTTTTTACCTTTGAATTTATATTTCTATTATTTGAGGCCATATTATAATTTATTGATGATAGAAATAATATTTAGTCAAATTAATGCTTCGTCATTTTCGACAAAAAATACGTTTTTTATGGGATTTTTAAAGTCCTCTAACTTGACTTGTAGATAAATATCAAACATGAAATTTTTGCAGCAGTCTAATACACCATAGAGGGTTTATTTGTAAAAATTTCAGATTTTTAAACTTTGCCCCAACAAAGATATAAGGTGTCAAAATTTGGATTTTTTTGAAATTTTCGGATTTTGGAAACCCGTAACTCTTAAAAGAAGCAAATCTCAGGGTTGAAATTTTTTGTAAATATAGTACATTAAGGTAGGTACATACATCAGGTCAGGTAGGTAAGGTACATCACCATAAAAGTAATATAGAGAATAGATTTCTTTTGGGAATTATATGCCTTCAAAAATTGAAAATTTGTCATTTTTCAAGTCCAACTTTTAACTTGATTTTTGCTATTTGGGATAAAATTTTCCTTAAATGTGTACTGGTGATAATAAAGGCTGTATCTTCTTGAATAGACTGGTTTTTGTTTCATCAACCTCGGGTTCACCAGTTCCAAGTAACAAAAGTTAACGCAAACCCCTACAAACACAAAATTCAGCATGTTTTGCAGAACAAAAATGGCTGCCATCGGAATTCAGAAAAACATAAAAAATTAAAATTAGTCTTTTTGCACTCTCTAATTATGTAGGAATCAACATACAAAAAATCATTTGATTATAAAATGGTCAAGCAACCAATTATTTTTTTTCTGGATCACTTGACATGGAATGACTCAAAGGTGAATTTTGTAAAGTCGAATAAGACAACTTGTGTATTAATGTTATAATCAAGAAAAGAATTACAGTCAAAATTTGCATTGTAATCAAGTTGGTTAATTATTATTACTGTGGACTTTTTAGATATTAAATTAGCCTGGAATAAGGATTTGTATTCTCCACTGAACTTTCATTTCAAGGGAATAGAAAAAGACACATTTAAAAGAACAGTAAGATATTTTTTCCCTAGAGAATCAACGTATGCCTAATGGTCCAAATTTTCTAAACTTCAAATTACAAACAAATGATTCAAAACAAAAAAGTATGGCAAGATACACTGATAATATTCTTTAACTAAATAATGTCATGAGGGGAAATTGAAAAATAAGTTTCCTCTCCTTACTCCCCCCCCCCCCCCCCCCTTCAGAAAAATCAAAAAGCAATGTAGCAAACAAGAGGTCTATTTTATGTGACAGTAATCCTCCATCATTTGGTGACGCATGACCTAGATTGTACAGACGGCAAAGTGCTAACAGAAAAACCATACGAGTACAACATTCCATGGAGAGCAGATATGCTAACCATTGTGCGTAATGAATAGGCCCATTGGACACTAAATACTGAAATTCATAACTGGCCCATGGAAGTGTATGAACCAGACATCATGTGGAAACAAATGATTTGTACTGGCAGTTCAGCTGGACACAATGAGAACTGGACATATGTCATTTGCCACTAGAGAGAACATCAGGTGTGCAGAAGAACACACAAATTAAGAACTGCAAATAGTTATGAAGCAATTCTTCCATAAGTAAAAAATGCTTCCCCCCACCCCCAATTTTGGTTTTCAACCCTCCAGCTGTACATCCTACGATTTAATTGGTTGAAAGTTAGTCCATATTCTGCTGCATCCCACAACTCCTGTAGGCTAGTGCATAGCATTCAATTACATTATACTGTTGCATATAGTTAACAATCTGCTTCATTTCCAAAGTATTAGGATCTATTTGCAAACAATGCATCTAAATAGCGATTTTTAAAATTCTGCAATTAGATGGTTAAACATTATGATAAACATTTCAATGTCCTTGGTGATTATCTAGAGAAATAAAGTAAGCCTACTTCTATATGGATGCAATATTTTATTCCTCTTGAATAAAAACAGTTCCCATAATATCCTAGGAAACTCGTTTTTCAACACTTCCATTTAAATGCAATATCATGTCAGTGGATGTATCAACAGGGAGGTGGGGTGGCAAGGGTGTATAGATGCCCCAGGCAATATGGAGTCAAAACATAACTATATTTATACTATTTTTAAAGCAAAATGTGACGAGGAGGCAAAAAATAATACTATGCCTGGCGACATTTATGCTTGTTAAGCCACTGATGAAGACTCGAATAAAAAAAATCATAATATTTCCCAGGTGCCACTTACTCTCTCTATGCCACTGGCCTTGGAGACCAAATGCCACCAAGACAGTGACTGTTTATAAGTAACAAAGCTGTCGGCATTTATGTCAAAATTTAAGCACAAATACAATGAGTGGCAAAAAATACCATGCCCAAGTACTATTTATACCAAGGTAAATTGATGGGGGGTGGGTGAAAAATCACATTCTGACCTGGGCACCACTTACCCTTGCTACGCCACTATCATGTTCAGTATACAACTTCACTAATAACAATCAACTGAAAAACAAAACAAAGCAGTCTTACCTGAATCTTAATTGCAGCTTTTGATCTCTTTTGAAGATAAATTCGTGCTTGCCTTTGGAACTTTATGGCATTCTCCCTTAATCTTAAATACCACTGTCGGCAAGCAACCTGAAGTGAGATTTTAGCTTTGAACCATATATATAGTCAAAATAATAATACTAAAAAAATATTCAATATTCCAAAATAGTTCTCAATGGCATTATTAGGGTCATTCCATGTGTAGACACCCAATGAGTGTTGCTCCATAGTAACAGATTTTTTTTAAAAAATTACCACTAAAACTTATGGTGGTGAAACCCTCATATATCAATTTCTAAAACATTTTGTCCATTATTGGCCGAGATATGGACATTTAAAAAACGGTCATTTTTACCAAATTTCGGCCATCTTGGATTTGGCACTACTGTGAAAAATAGTAATAACTTGAGAAATAATGGTTCAAATTCAACAATATTGGTACCAATTTGAAACTATTTATATGAGGGATATAAATCCAGTGTTTAAATAAAATTAAATATATGTTTTACTATATTTTTAGATGGAAAATGAAAAAAAATCATCTTCAGAATTTAGCCAAATTTAATGGGCTATAAAAAAATGGCCTATCGTATTTTTTTCTGAAACTTGGTAGAAACACTAATCAATATGTGTCCTTTAAGCATAAAAAAAATTAGGAAGGTAATATTTCTTAACAACTAAAAAAAATTTTTTTATCTCATACTATTGAGGTATAAAACTCCTTGTTGCTGTAATAATGCTAGTGAAAAGGTTTCTAAAAATAAAGTTTTCATTCTTATATTTCATTATCTTAATTTTAAATATTAAAAAAGCCTTCACTATATTCAAAAAATACATTTATAGCAATAATTTCAAAAATTGCATCATCTACAACTACCTCTAAATGATGCGATTTGACATATGATTTCTTTCATAAGTTTTAGTGGTAATTTTTTTAAAAAAATCTGTTACTATGGAGCAACAAATTTTTCTAATATTGGGTATCTTCACATGGAATAACCCATTAGTATTATTTCAGCAATCCTTTCACTTTGTGTTTTAAATCATGCCTTTTATTTCAAAAGCAGACATTTTTACATATTGATGCTTTTATTTCATATCTCACTTAATACTAGCTGACATAGAAACATTTACCTATCCCAAACAATGTTATGTCTATTTCTTAAAAAATATACACATTTTTAATTTTAAAAATAATTTTAAATAAAGTATTACACTCAAAATCCTCTTATCAACAACTTTATTTTTAATTGAAATGAGAATATTAATTGAACTAAATGATTTTTAAAACTCACAGTTTTTCAAAAAATTAGGCTACCAAATGATTTTTAAAAACTTACTAAAAGATAATTTTTAAAGAATGCTATAAAATTTGTTAAATATTGCAAGTGCCAATTCAAAGACTAGTAAATATAATTTAAAATACCTATAATAGTTTCATTTATTAGGAATGGCAAAACTAAAGATAAAATAATCTTTTCAATACACAGAAACATAAGTTTTAATTATTCAAAACTGAACTTTTTAAATGTCATGAAACATTTCTTAAAATCTTTCTTATGCTTTAAAGAAATTGTTAGCAAAATTTGAAGAAAACCTCTTTGGTAGTTTGGATTTTTATAGTGTTCAAACAATATATTATATTTCATTTTTATTTATCTAGATAAAATAGCAGAAATGAAAAGTGATAACTAAATTATTGCTCTAAAAGTAAACTACAAGCTATTTTGCAGCATTTTAAACATGAAACAAGTGAAACTTCATGTTAAATATAAATGATCAAGCATTTAACAAATTTTGAATATTTTAATTTTACAGCATTATAGTTATGTATAACTATTATACAAATAAATCTAACAATGATTAGGTTAACTTGCCAATTTGAAGGTGCATGAGACTTATCGTCAACTTGGAGTTGTGAGCAATTTTAACAAGGACCTTCCTATCCAAACTTTCAAAGCACAATAGCAGAAGACCATATGATTTGCGAAATACTTGATATGATCAGCATCATACACATGGAAGATCACAGTGGATTCAAAACTTGAACTATGATATATGAACTTACAAAACCCCAAAAATTCTAACTAAAGTTTCAATCAGTGGTTGTTTGTCAGCTCAGAAACAAGTAGTGCTGCAAAAGTTGTATAGATTTAAATTGTAGGAAATTTTGTGCTAATTATTTTGGTATATAATGATAATATACTAAAAACCGATAGTTTTTGAGCTATAAGCAAAATCTGGGGAAAAAAACATTTTCTTGTTTTTTGGCCAAAACTAAAACACCAAGAAAAATTTTTAGTGGCAAACCTCAGATTTGTAATAAGCACCCCAAAGAAATAAAGGAGCAAAAAATTACAACTCCTCCAGAAATTGATTTAAAAAACTACTTAATGACTGGTATACTGAGAGGGAAGAAAAAAAAAGACAAACGAGGAAGGCAAAGGTGGAAGTCGCACCAAACAAGAGCTGTGGAAAATGCAGCTCAAGTGTATTTTATTTCAAATGGAGAAAGGGTTGCTTTTTCTACCAACTGAGCGCTGCACATTGCTCAGTGTACGAATTTTGATCCTTGGGAGGGCCAAAAATCTATGCAGCTCCAGTCTGTCTCTCTTAATTATTGATTGATTTTCCACCTTCCTTTTACGTTTTTTTATTACTTTTTTTTGTCATTTTCGTTGTTTATTGAAGTCTTATTAGAAAAGTAAGTCAATTAGAATAAAAACAAAAATACAAGCTTTTAAAAACATTTCTGGGGGCTGCAGCTGTGCAGCCCTAATGGACGAGCCGCCACTGGTTTCAATGTAAGAACAAGATTCATATTTTAATTTTTCCTTTTATTTTTATTACTTTAGTCAAGTTTTACTAAATTCCTGTAACTTAATTAGATTAAAATGGCACTTCCAAGTTTATTAGATAACTGTATTTGCAATGCCACTTTCTTCCAACAATAGAAATGTACGGAGGTGAAGAACCTTTGAGTTCAAGAACTCCGCCAACCCACTGTACATCATCAAGAATTATATTACCAAAGAAAATATAAAGCAAAACTAACTATTTCAAACACCAAAAGAATTGGTATTAATATTATAAGCAGGAATTGCAAGAAGTACAACAGGGTGGCTACAGAAACTGTGAAGAAAATTTCCCTGACTTTTCCCTAATTTCCCTGACTAAACTTACAATATTTCCCAGATTTACGGCTACTATTACCTTAGTTTCCTGGCTTTCTCCCTACTCAGAATCACTGTACGTGTACAATATACATTATTAAAAACACTTACCAGTTTTTTAATATGAAAAAAAATATTTTTATGAAATTTAATTTTTAAAGAATGGAATGTACATCCTAAAAAAATCTATTAAAACAGTATAATACATTTCTTAAATGTAAAAAATACTGGAAATTTTAACAAAGTACTTTTGTTCTAAAACTGCATTCTAAGAAACATTAAAACTACTCTTTGCAACACAAGTAAAATTATATTAACAGTAAAGGTTATTATGATATTTGCTCAAAACTTTAAAACAGTTCAATAACAAATTAGTGCTCTTTTCATAAGTACCAGAATAACATGTTGCAGCATAAATATAAAAATAGTATAATTATACGCACCTAATAATATATATTTTAGCAAAGATTTAAACAAGAGAAACTGCCAAAATATTACTTTATTCTTTAACAAATCATAAGAAATTAATTGCTCTTATAAAAACGTATGCTTTTATAAAAGAATACAAGTTTGTTTTAAAATTCCATTTATTATTACAAATAATGCTAGACATAAGATACTAATTTATAGATAATAACTCAAGTAACTATTAATTTCCCTGATTTTTAGATACTTTTACGAATTTCCCTGACTTTTCCAGATCGATAAAATTCCCTGACTTTTCCCTTATTTCCAGGTTCTGTCGCCACCCTGTACAATGGATTTAAAATTTTAATTAGTGGAGTCTCTTTGAGTGTAAAAATTAACTCATTAAAATAGCTTACCGAATCAGCATGCAATTTTCTTTCTCTCCACCATCTCTGAATCAGCACAGCAGCATTAGACATCTTCTTCATTTCTTTACGAACTCTGTAACCTCGCCAGGATGCTTGTATTTGAATGCAGCTCCTCTTCTTAATTTTCATCAGATATTTAAAATGATACATTTGCTGAATGAAAATTATATTGCTACGGGCGCGAAGATATGCTTTTCTGCATTTCAACATGCGAACAAAAGATTGTATTTTAATCGTAGCTATTTTCATAGTCAAAAATCTTTTGTGCATCAAATAACATCTGAGAGCAGCTTGGATAATAATAATGCCCTGCCTGATATTATGGTATTCAGTGGTACTTTTCCTCATTAATTGCCAACCACGATAATGTCTCTGAATAATAACGCACTTTTGCTTTAGCTCCCGATAATGTTTCTTAGCAATAAATCCTCTGAAGTGAGACTGAATAATAACAGCTTTCTTATGAAGATTCTTCATAGTCTTCCTGACCATAATGCCTCGACAGACAGCTTGAAGTTTTGTGAAACCAGTTTTCATCAACAAATAATTTTTCTTCTCAGAACACATAAGACGGTAACCACGGTAATATTTCTGAATTTTTACAGCAGCTGATTTCATTGCTAAATACTTTTTCCTCATAACAAAGCCTCTAAATGAACTTTGAATTTTAATGGCAGCTGATTTTTGCAAACAAAATTCTTTCTTTCCTCTAAATGCACGGAATTGTGCTTGCAGTTTAGTGAAGCCAATTTTTTGGATTGAAAACTTCTGTTTTTCAAGACACATAAGTTGGTATCCACGGTAATATCTCTGAATTTTAACAGCAGATAACTTCAAAGTGGAATATTTTTTCCTAGCAGAATAACCCCTGAATGTTTTCTGAATAGTTATTGCTGCATTCTTTTCATTACGGAATTCTTTCCTCACTTTAAACCCACGGAAAAGTGCCTGCAATCTTATAAATCCAGCTTTCATTGCCAAATAATTTTGTTTGTCTGAGCACATAATCTGAAAGCCCCGATAATATCTCTGAATCTTCAAAACAGCCGACTTAATAGTTAGATACCTTTTTCTCATGATATAACCTCTAAATGCACTTTGAACTTTAACAGCAGCTCTCTTTTTCCTGCAGAATTCTTTTTTTCCTTTGTAAGCTCGAAATTGTGCCTGCAATTTTGTGAAACCAGTTTTCTGGATCAAAAATTTCTGCTTCTCAAGACACACCAGTCGGTAACCACGGTAATATCTCTGAATTTTTATAGCGGATGACTTCAAAGTGAAATATTTCTTCTTATTTATATAACCTCTAAATGCACTTTGAATCGCAATGGCAGCTCTTCTTTGTTTAATAAATTGTTTTCTTGCTTTGTATGATCGATAGAGAGCTTGCATTTTTGTGAAGCCAGTCATCTGAATTGTGTATCTTTCATTCTCTGAGCACATCAGTTTATAACCACGATAATACTTCTGAATCTTCATAACAGCCGATTTTATGATCAAATACCTTTTTCTCATGATATAAGCTCTAAACACACTCTGAATTTTAATAGCAGCTCTTTTTTTCCTATAGAATTCTTTTCTTGCTTTGTAAGCTCGAAACTGTGCTTGAAGTTTTGTGAAACCAGTTTTCTGAATCTCATACTTTTGCTTTTCAGAGCACATGAGCCGATAACCTCGGTAATATTTCTGAATTTTTACTGCAGATGACTTCAAAGTGAAATATTTCTTCTTGGTTATATAACCTCTAAACGTACTTTGGATAACAATAGCAGCTGTTTTCTGTTTGATAAATTGTTGCCTTGCTTTGTAAGTTCGGAATTGTGCCTGAAGCTTTATGAAACCAGTTTTCT